>JAKSZP010003200.1:0-57109 GCA_022478985.1 Massospora cicadina
TGTATTTCCCAGATTTGTCTCAGGGGGCTGTGGCCTTGGTGTTTGGTCATCCGCAACCCAGTCCAAACTCTCAATCTGATTGTTTACGCGATCCAAACTTCCTAGATCCGTTCTGGGGGGTAGGAGCAACTGGTCTGAGTCACTCAAAACCTGGTTTGAGACCCAAATCAAGTTCTGATCTGATTTTTAGACCCAGCCAGTCCATACTGGCTCCATTAGCCTGAATTTTCAGACTGGGCTCCGATACTAGCACCAGCCATTTCCTCAAAATTTTGGTATGTTTTCCCTAGTGAGTGAGGGGTCCCAGGGGCCCGCCCATGGCCCCTGGCCTGCATAATCTCCTGGCGGGTCCCCTATATTAATCTTACCAGGGTGAGGAGGGGGGAGGGGAGAGCTCTGGTTATCTTTAGGTGGAAGGGCAGTCACCCAGCGCTCATCAACCATGTGCGCAAGGTCGCTCAACTGTGACAGGGGGCTCACTCGGGCCTTTGGGCCCCTTTTTGTCCAGAAAAGGATGCTGCTCCCTATCCAGTTGTAGGGACTGGTCCCCAGGACTTACAGACTGTTGCCAATAGCTCGAAACCCCCATATAAAAAAATCTGGATTGCCAATTGATGGTACCCACTTAGCCAAATGAACGCCCCAGCGACCAGGCACAAGCTGGTTGGCCACCCTGAACCCGTTTCTGACCCATTGGGACTGCTCCTATGTGGGGTGGCCCTTAGGGATTCCCATTGCCCGTTGGGACAGATGTTGTGTTAACCATCAGAAACACAGTAAAGCCTTGAGTCAGGCATTCATGGTCAAACCAATAGTGACTCAGCCTGCCGCCAATTCCATTGATGTCAGTTCAGATTAGAATCGTTTTTCCCCCTCCCTCAAAAATTCGCTGGGTTAGATCAAAATTTGAGGGCCCCAATCCCATGCTTTGACAAGCTGTCCCAAATCAAACACTATTTAATCATTTGCATCACACTGAGGAAATTGTTGGTTGATTTCTTAAAATTCACTTTGCAGTTAAGTTTTCCTCAAATTCCTAAAATTTTATATCAACTTTGAATTTTTGCCAAGCTCCCGATGGCAATGACATTCTGGCCCATCAGCCCCTACTCTTAGTTGGGCTATACCAGTATGATAGTCACAATAGCTCCCTCTGTAGTTAACTGGATCTATCAAGTAAGAAACTTCTGGGAATTTAATACCAATGTTGAAGCCATCCGCTACCAGGGTATCAAAACCTGTAGGCTCATTTATCTCACTTTCATGCAAGGATCCGCCCTCTCACCTCTGCTTTTGTGTCAACCCCTTCCATGGAATATCCCAAAACATCTAGTCCACTAGTGCAACTCTCTGCAGTAAGGCTTTGAGGTCTGGAGTTGCAACTGCCTGGTTTATTGCTGGGTTTCTCTTCACGCTTGACACACATCAACGTGCATTTGTTTCCTAACTTCCCACGCCATACAACATTGTTGAACGGTAATGCCTCTGACATTCTGGCTTTCTTTTTGGGTGCTTTTTCATCCTGACTGGCAGGACAGTCTAAACTTCTTATGCC
This sequence comes from Massospora cicadina, assembly GCA_022478985.1. NCBI lineage: Eukaryota > Fungi > Entomophthoromycota > Entomophthoromycetes > Entomophthorales > Entomophthoraceae > Massospora > Massospora cicadina. The sequence goes on from JAKSZP010003200.1 coordinate 1,556, forward strand.
GTTTCCCTGACATAATTGACCAACCATTGTTTCCAGCCATTTCTGCCATTCTCTTTGAGTTGGGCGCCGCAGTGGTTATCCTTTACCAAATGAACGTTCAGTCAGTAGTTTGTCTCATGCTGTTTGTTTTATCAATCGCCAATTTTGTAATCAGCGCTCGAAATTCTTTTGGGGGAATTTATCCATGGTAGCAGGGCCCCATGGGACGCTACTCTTCCCCAAACTTATTCTCAAGAAGAAAATTCTAGTGTTTTCTCCTGAGACATTGCTAATCAAGACCTTGACGCCTTTGATTAGGTACAAATACAATCTGACGTTGCCCTGAATAATGCTGCTTCACTATCCAACGCCCAGCAAGGCGTTGCCCTTTTGAATGCAGTAGAAGGAGAATCCCATTGGTAGGTGCGAGGGCTTCTGAATTCCACTGATCGTGCAGGTGATCTTATTACACTTGTTGCAGCAGTATCAGCAGCTTTGAAACCCCCATGTCACATTCAGAACGTTTAATAAAATTACTTTCCTTTATGGCCGAAGCCTCTAGCTTGGTCTCTTTAAGCACAACCTTCCATGATCAAGTCCCCACACTTGAGTTCTCTAATGATATGCTCCAAGCAATTTTTATATCAGCGTTGGATTCTGCCTCTGTTCATCACAAAGTTTGGTCCACCCTTATGGGGACAGTGGAACAAATTTGTAAGTCTGTGACCTCCATCAATGCCTCTCTTCGCCATGCTCCCCACCTTTAAGATGGAAACTACATGATCAGGTTTACCCAACGTTGACTTGGATTGTGTTCCCAGCGTTGAACCAGTATTGGTACTGTCCCCAGAGTCAGCCAATTACCCCACGCCTGAGTAGAATTATCCTGATTCATCTATTAATGATTCAGTAAAAGCCCAGTTAAAAGTGGCTGGTTCCCAAACCCTACCTCTTACCAACTTTACTCCCAAGAAAGAGTCTAATCTTCCCCCAGATTTACTCGCTATCTCTTCAGTATCATCAGAAATGACCAATTCTGCCAATAAACAAAACTTTACCTATTTTTTATTGCCCATGAAGATTAGTATTGGATCTAACCACGTGTCTTTTGAGGCCTTGGTGGATACTCAAGCAGCAGGTAATTTGATGAGTGTAGAGTTGGCCTACCAGTTGGAACTTGACCTGCACTTGGGTCCTACAGTGATGGTCGCTTCATTTGCCTCCCAGCTCTCATACCTAGTTTGACGCCCAATACCTTTCTCTGTTCACCAGTGTTAACTTCTAGTGGATATGACTTGATTCCGCTGAAAGAATTGCACAGGGTTTAGCCCACCGAGCAATGGCCAAATGATATGGAGATCGTTGGTCCCTCAAATAAATGTAATAAACTTTCCATAAAATATGAGGCAATCGCCTCAGCTACGCTACTTATTTAGTATGTTATAACCAGAAATCCTCTCTGATTGCACTCCCTACTTACTCCTACTCTCTTCTTTCTTCCTCTCTTCTTATCTTATAAAAAACCTCCATGACTTCTCTCCCCCACTCAACCCTTAACCCTCAGTATTATTCAGCGGATTTGACACATTTTTCTTAGTCAATCTCTATTCACTATTAATGTATAGTTTGTTCAATCATTGAGGCTTCAACGGAATTTCCTCAATTAACAAACCCTAATTGATTTGATTGATTCACCTCGAATTGCTCTAACCTATTACTCACCCTTAGATCTCGCTTCACTACTATACTATGATCCACCGGAACACTAGCTTATTATCCAGTCATATTCAAATCTCAACATTACCCCCTTGACTGGATGATAAGCGCCTATTGCTTGTAGGGCTGAAGGAACTTCGTGTATAATTGGTTGATTATATGACCACCACAGGTTCCTCAATAGTGTAGGCGTCAGCCCCAGTCTTCTTGATGATCTCAAATGGTCTGATTCATATACTGGCACGCTTGTTCCTTCTTCTGAACCCATGTTGGTCATGAAACAGGACCAATTACCCTACCCTGAACTGTAGAAGACTGCTGCGTCTACCTTGGTCAGCTGCATGATCCCAAATCTTCTTGGCAAGACTAGTGGAATATGCCTCAGTTTGGAGTTTAATCAGCGTGTCTGTTAAGGTAGACAAATAGAAGTGGGGCTCAACTCCGCCAGTATCCTCTACACAGGAGTAAAGCAATGCAGGCAGCGCTGGATGTCCTCCATAGAGCAATTGAAATGGACTCTTACCAGTTGCTGAGTGGTAGCTGATATTGTACACAAAGACAGTGGTGGATAAAAGGGTGCTCCATTCTGCCAGCTGCTCATCTACAAGCTTGCGTAGAATACATACCAAGGTCCCATTGACCCATTCCACCATACCGTTAGATTCAGGGTGGTAGGGGGTAGTTAAGACCCCGCGTATTGCCATGAGCTTATTCAACTTGGCCAATATATGTGATGTGAAATTTGTCCCGTTGTCCGTTAGAATAAATTGCAGAAAGCCATGGCGCTGTATGACACACTCCAGGATGAACTTGGAGGTAGTGACAGCCCCCAAATACTTGATAGCCCTTGCTTCCACCCATCTTGTCACATAGTCAATGGCAACTCTCATATATTTAGAGCAGTTTGCGCCAGTTGGCAGAGGCCCCACCACTTAACAAAACAGTATGCCATGCAAACCGAGGCTTGACTAGCTGGTAGGTGGTCTTTTGGTGGAATGGTTTCTCCACTTGGCACTGATGGCAACAACCAACTGTCTCAAGCACATCGTAGTGCATACTCTCCCAATAGTAGCGAGGTCATAAGAACTCCAGCGTCTTTCTCAACCCTCCATGACCTACCGCTCTATGAGAACTTATAATTATCGCAGGCCTGGCAGAGGGTTTTGGGAAACTCAATGTCAATTCCCCAAGCTGTTTATTAATTCCACATTGCACAAGAAGGTATCCTGCCTAAGCCCATCTAACACTTTGATCACTGGCAGCGGCTCATCATGATATTTGCCCACAATCATCTTTTTGTACATTATGTCTGCCACATCTCCTGTAATGGCGACCTTGGGTAATTGGGAAAGACAGTCCACATTATGATGCTTCGCCCCTGGCTGATGCATAATCTCAAAATTATACGCTTGGAGCTTCAAAGCCCATCGCATGAGCCACCCTTTAGGTTCCCACAGATTCTGTAGCCAGCGCAAGGAGGCATGATCTGTTACCACTTTGAATTTCACCCCGTGGAGGTAGACCCAGAATTGTTTATATGCATGTGTTACCACTAAACACTCTTTCTCGGTCACAGTGTAATTCCATTCAGGGCTGGTTAAACTTTGGCTACAATATGCAATGGGGTGCTCCACACTGTCATCATCTTTTTGGGATAACACAGCCCCTACAGAGGAAAGCGAAATGTCTATTTGCACAATAAAATCTTTTTCAAAATTGGGGTATTGAAAACAGGCGCACTAGCCAACAGGGTTCATAATACATCAAAAGCAGGTTAACATCGATCCATCCAGTTGAAGGCAGCGTTTTTATTAAGTAGCTCTAAGAGTGGAGCCCTGTACAGCTGGAGTTGGGAATGAACTGATAGTAGTAACTGACCATACCTAAGAACACCTGGACTTCCTGCTTATTGCTTGGCTGAGTCATCTTGCGGATGGCTTCCACCTTGGCTGGCTGAGGACTAAGCCCTTTGGAGTCTACCACAAAGCTGAGGTATTCCAACTCTTCCTTGAAAAAGTGGCACTTTTGGGGCTTAATCTTGATATTAGCGTCAGCAAGGCAGCGGAACACTTGCTCCAGGTGTCCAAGATGCTCCGTGAATGTCCGCAAAAACATGTTGATATCATCAAGGTAGACAAGAACACAAGACAGCTTTAGGTCACCCAAAATAGTGTCCATAGCCCGTTGGAACGTAGTGGGGGCATTGCACAAACCCTGTGGCATACATGTAGGCTGGAACAACTCTTTTGAGGTGATTAAAGTGCACTTTTCTTGTTCTGCTGCTGGCAACTCGATCTGCCAGTACCCCAATATCAAGTCCATAGCAGAGAGATACTTGGCCCTGCCTAACCAATCTAAAGAGTCATCAATTTGCAGAAGCGGGAACAAATCTTTTAGCATAATTTGGTTAAGCTTCCAGTAGTCAATTACTACTCAATTAGGCCATCTTTCTTTTTGACAATTAGCAATGGGGATGCCCAGGACTCTTTGACAGCTCCAACATTCCATGTTCCACCAATGTATCTATTTCTGCAGATACAACTTCTTCCACTGCCATTGAGAAATGGATAGGTCATGACCTGATAGGGGGTGGTCTCCCATGACCACCCGATGAACAAACCCACAAATGCAACTCAAGTCGTGATCATCAGATGCAAAGATGCTGTAATACTTCTCAAACAGATCCATCACCCTGTCCCTCTGATCCTCCAATAGACCATTTATCACCTCCCATGGAACCACAGTCATTACACCAAAGGTGGTTTTTAAAGGCAAGCAAGATCTTCCCAAGAATCAAAGTCATGTATCTGGTGGACCTCATTAAGAGAGATCAGAGGCAGGTAAGCCACCACTTGGTGCTGCTGAACCTTCATCACCTCCTTCTGCAGATTCGCTACCGACAACTTCACTTCCCCTTGCCCTGGTAACAGTAACCCAGGAGCCACATGAAGTTTGAGCCACAATTGTTGATAGGGCCCTCAATCTCTCCATACAGACCACCCAGTATATCAATTTCGAGCTTTGTCCCAATTATGACCTGATGCTCAGAAGGGATAGTCAAAGCATTCGCAGCTCGTAGCAGAATCCCTTTGTACTTATAAATCTGGTTTGGAAGCATTCAGGCCCTCCGCTTCATCTGCCAATATCTTACAGGAATCACACCATTTCTATAGGCGAGATCAATTTGATTAGAGCAGATTGGGTCATCTGGGACTCCGCTGGAAGTAAAATAGATGAGGATCCGTTGTCCCATAATAATGATGATTTCATCCGCCATATTAACCACAGCCTCAAAGTGCTGCATAAATGCGGCGCCAATCAACATCTCATAGTGGTCATTAGGCAACACCACAGCTGGAGCGGATGCGCCGGCTGACCCAAACCTCAAAGGCAATGAGCTATATGCGCCTTCTGACACAGTACTCTGTGCCCCCGCAGTCCCATACACTACTCGGTGGTCCACATCTGGCTTCAGCAGAAGTTTAGCCACAAGCTTGGTGGATATTATAATGACAGGAGCGCCAGTATCAATGATCGCCTGAATTTTGGTATTCTGTACAAAAATGTCACAATATGTACATTCCAAAGAAGAAGAACCCTTGGTGTTTGTTACATAAACATCCAAGGGCGTTTGATTATCTAGAAGAGTGAGCATACCATCCCTGACATGAGGATACTCCTGGGCAATCATTTCTACAGGAATCGCCACCTCAACCCCCTCCAGAGCTGCGACATATGCGGAGGGTTCACTGTTGACTGTACCATTCCACTCAAGGATTTGCCAGGCGTACAGCTTATGCACATCTCGGCATATCCCCATGTCTGCGTTATTGGGGTCCCTCCCTCGGCTTGAGGCCAAAAGGTGGTAAGGGGTCTGTTAATATGGTAAATCCTCAGAGTGTTCCCCAGGACCAACACAAAGTGACTCATGATAAGCATCAGGGACAATTAAATTTGAATCAGCGGAAGCAGAGCGTCCCATCTCTACTCCACTTACCCTTTTCCCTGTTCATTTGGGACAACGGGTACTGCATGAACCTTTGGGTTGGACTGACAAAAAACTGCATAATGGCCTGTTTGGCCACACGAGAAACAAGCAATTGGGACCGGCACTCATCTCTGAATCACCCCAGAAGGTCTAGGTCTGCTATTAAACCACAGATTATTATGGACCCAAGGATAAGCAGAGTGATTATAATAGGGACGGAAAGGACCACTTATGAGTTAAGTGACTGAGGAGTAACCCACGGATTGTCTCCATATTGGTGGGATCCTTCATTTAGCAGAATTTTAGTGGTGGATGTAGGATCTTTGCACTTCACATTGGGAGCACTAAAGGTTATTGATAGATGGCGTAAATGATGGATGATTTTTAGTAACTCCGCATCCTCCTGGAGAATGTATGTCATAGCATTATGCAATTTTCAATAGGGCTTGATAGCCGCTGTCATTGCTATGCCCACCTCCTCATTAGATAAGACATTTGCACCAAACAACACATGAGCCTCATTAATGAACTGCCTTGCAAACTGTATTAAGGACTCATCTTTTTGAAAAGATATCGTTAAAAAATCTGCCTTCCACTGAGCCATTTTTGCTATGCCCCCAAACAGGCGGATTACAGTCTCCTTCACCTCTTGGTAAGCTACAGTACTATTTTTAAAATAACATGTAACTTGATCAGCGCTAGAAACATTCAACACAGATAACAACAGTTTAGCTTTCCACCAATTGGAAGCCCTCTTTATGGCAAACTCAAACCAATTGAAAAACCTATGTATGTTACCATCACGGTTAAATGGGGGCAGCCTGTTACTGCAGATAACCTCCTCCTTAATAACCTTTTTTAAATTAAGCTCTGTACAGTCTAGCTGCTCCGTCGTGCTGCTGAAGAGGTTGGCAAGTTGGTTGGTGTGGTCATCTACCAGGTGCAGTTGGCAGAAGGCATGGTTGAGCCGCTAAGAAATATTTTTATTCTCCTGAAAAAGCACTTTTTGTGCCTGGATTAAGGTATCTTAAGCAAGCTTCAGCTCTCCATATTGAGACAATTTGATAAATGGGGGTAGTACCCCATCAAAGTGGGCTGGTTGCACCATAGGTGAAATGATGAAATTGTTAATAGTTGATCAATGGGTCCCCTGTAGTGAGCACCACTGTTAACTTTTGGTGGATATGACTTGTTTCCGCTGAAAGAATTGCACAGGGTTTAGCTCACTGAGCAACGGCCAAACGATATGGAGATCATTGGTCCCTCAAAATAAACGTAATAAACTTCTATAAAATATGAGGCAATCGCTCCAGCTATGATACTTTATTTATTATGATATAACCAGCAGACCATCTCTGCTTACGCTCCCTACATACTCCTACTCTCTTCTTCTTTCTTCCTCTCTTCTAAAAAGCCTCCCTTGACTTATCTCCCCCACTCAACCCTGAGCCCTCATATTCTTCAGCGGATTTGACACATTTCGCTTAGTCAATCTTTATTTGCTATCAATGTATAGTTTGTTCAATATGAAGGCTTCAACGGAATTTCCTTGATTACCAAACCCTAATTGATTCTTCTCGCATTGTTTAACCTTTTACTCACCCTTGAATCTCACTTTTCATCTAAATTAAAATTTGCTGGAAAACTAGCTTATTGTTCAATCATATTGAAATCTTGACAACCAGTTTAGCTTTTGCAATCGGTTCTCTGAAATGCCAAACTTGGTGTTTTTAATACTTTTGGGGGTGGGTTGGTGGCGTCAACAGTATGTTAGAATTCACCTTGATCTTATATGTTGTCATTTGCTAATGACCAGACGGAGGGTGAGTTTCCTTTATTGTATACTCTTAATAAGACTCATGGCTTCAGTTTTCTCACTTCCCTTGTTTCCCTTGTGGGCGTCCCATCAGATTTCCCTGAGGAATTGAAGGTTTATAAAAGTATCTTCAATTTTGAGACTGAGGACCATCTTCCCCTCATACAAAATTTAATTTAGGGTTTGGAACAACGTTGCAGGTGATGAATATTAACTATCCTTTGTACCTGCATACAGCGGAGGTGGAGGCTGCTTTCAATGCACAGTTGGATGACATGCATAAAAAGGGTGGTTGTTCAAAGAGACATTACCAGTTGCTTCTCCTATCGTTTTTGCCTTGAAAACCAATAGTTTCCTTCATCCCTTCATGGATTATGGTCACCTAGAATAAAATCACAGTCCATGATCCCTATCTTTTGCAATTGGAGCAGACTATTGGTCAAGCAATTGCTAAGTTGCATGTGTTCTCTAAACTTGATCTTGTAAATGCCTTTAATCAAATTTGGGTGATGGAAGGTCAGGAATGGCTTACCGCTATCTAAATGAAGAGGGTTATTTTCAATTTCGAGTAATGCCCTTTGGGTTAAAGAATGCACCGGCCACATTATAAAGAATGATTGATAATGTTATGGGTGACCTCTGATTCACTTTCATGGTTGCATACATTGATGATATTTTAGTACACTACCATACTCCTGAACAACATGCAAATGACTTGGAAGCATTAGTGGCTGCCCTGCACAAGGCGGGCCTGTTCATCAAGCCTTCAAAATGTGAGTTTTATAGGGAGGAGGTTACCTTTTTGGTTAATCTTGTCTCAAAATATGGGTACGCTATTCCCCCCAACAAGTTGGACGCCATCTGAAAATGGCCAACTTCAACAATCCAAAAGCAATTGAGAAGCTTTTTGGGCACTACTATTTTTTGAAGAAATTTTCCTCAGCCCTATCCCAGTTAACCGCTCCACTTCATCTACTCATGGGTAAGAATGTTCTCTATTGTTGTACACCCGAGTGCCAGCAGGCATTTGGATCAATCAAAGAGATGTTTTTATCACCCCTCGTCCTAAAACATGCAGACCCCTACAAATCCTATGTTGTTTCATGTGATGCCTCATCTGTTGTGGTCAGGGCTGTCCTGCTTCAGGAGCACAATGGGTTAGATCATCTATTTGCCTATTTTTCTAGTAAGCTCTCTCCTACTATAAATCTTGGGCCATCCACAATAAGGAGTTAACAGCCGTTGCATGGGCCTTGACTCATTGGCAGTATCTGTTACAAGGTGCTCAGCATGAGCTAACAGTGTGTACGGATCACCAAGCCCTTCTGTATCTTCATGAACCACAGAAGTTGGCCATAGGCAGGCTCAAACCTACCAGGATTTATGTAGTTTCAACTTTTAATATTAGTTTGTTAAAGGTGCGTTAAATGTACTTACTGATTTTCTCAGTCATAACCCTGTTCATTGCCCCATGGATTCAGATGAAGTGGATCTGGTCACCATGATTTCCACCACCCAGATCATATCCATTGTACCTCCTGTGGTCTCCTCAGTGGACTTAATCCTGATGAGCCTCTTATTTCACGGGTTTTAGCAGCACAAAATGACCTGTCCCAGAGGTGTGGAGCTTCTGGATCAAATTTCCCTTCCAGCTCATAAACATTCCCCTATATTTCTTGGTGGAGGGTCTTATTCATTTTTGATCTCAGGTGTGGGTTCTCCTCTTCTTAGAGCCAAAAGTGTTTCAGGCTCATCACGACCCCCACAGTTGGCCATCTGGGTAAAAAGAAATGTATCAACTTGATCAAGCGTACTTATAATTGGGTGGGCTTTTAAAAAGAAGTACCATTTTGGAATGCCAATTGTGTTACTTGCGCGTGGGCCAAGTCAGATCAATAAGGAAGGAAAGGTCTCCTTCACCTTTTACAACAGACTGAGGATCCATGGACATTGAAGTCCATGGATTTTATGGTCAAACTTCCCTGTTCTAACAGTTTTCTGCGGTGATAGTGGTGGTCGATCATTATAGAAAATTTCGCCCTAATTGGCCAATGATTTCCCGCCATTTCTTTGGAGGAAACTGTCCGTCTCTTCATTCGCCATGTGTTTTCTTTGTTTGGTCTCCCAAAGGAGATTATCAGCGAACGCGGGCCCCAGTTTACAGCACAGTTATGAAATGAGCTTTTATCAATCTTTAAAATTACACCCTGTTGATCCACAGCATATTATCCCCAGTCCAATGGACAAACAAAGTGGGTTAATCAGATCATTAAACAGTACTTGCGCTGCTATGCTGCAGCCGCGCAGGATACCTTGCAAATGAACCTCCTCTCGCTCAGTTTGCTTATAAAAATGGAACGCATGCCTCTATGGGGTTTTTTCCCTTATGAAGCAACCTTATGGTACAGTCCCTCATTTCAATTAATTCATGTCCGTGGACGGAGGTCCCAGCTGCCACGGATCATTGAGCACCTTTGTTATACCCAGTCCTTGGTGTGGGAGCATCTTACTAAGGCTATCAGTGATAACAAGCGGTTTGCAGATTAGAAGCAGCTTCCTGCCCATGATATTGTGGTGGGTTCATATGTCATGCTCAATATGCATCATTTGAGGATGCAGGTACCTTCTAGGAGGTTTGCAAGCAAGCGTTTGGGTACCCACTTGGTGGAGGAGGATTTGGGTAATGGCGCTTTCCAGTTGAAGATGCCTTCTCACTGGAAGCAACAATCAGTCTTCCACGTGTCTCAACAGTTCCCATTCAAGGGGACAATCCCCTTGGATCCTGAGCTGATAGTGATTGAGGATGCAGAGGAGGCTGAAGTGGAGGGCATTTTAGGATCCTGCCGATATTGGAGGTCAGTACAATATCTCGTCACTTGAAATGGTTATCCAGCCTATGAGTACAGTTGGGTCAAGGCCCAGGATTGCGCAAACTACATGGAACTGGTCGAAGCTTTTCATATATCCCACCCCAATGCTCCCCATCCCCCTCAACTGAGTGCAACTCGAATGTTGATCAAGTTTCCCAAGGCTCACAAAAATGTAGTTCTTGCACAGTTTCCCGGTGGTGGTGCCACCTTTTGCAAAAGGAAAGGTTATGTAAGTCTAGGGGAGCAAACCTCTGCTTGGACTGGGCAGTTTTTCCTTTTCCTAATAAAAATGAGTCCAAAGAGGGCAGCTGTAACTCTCATCACACAGGGTGACCTTGCCCATGTGGTAGATGAGTGCTGGGTACCAGCTCTCCATCTGAAGACTACTCTTGTCCCCACACTTGCCTCAGCCAAATTAGTATGGCGAATCAAGGAAATTTATACAGAAATAATTGGTAAATGCCACCTCCATGAGCTGGAAGGACTTTATGAAGTTGATGGTGCCAAGCCCTTTAAATCAAAGTCAAAATGTATTACAACCTTGGTAACAAGGCCCTATGGTCTCGCACAGTTGGTAGATGTGGAATTAAGTGGCAAATCCTTGTAACAATTGACAATGACAGTGGGTCATTGAAAAATGTCGTTGGTTAAAAACTAGATCTGAAATCTATGGGGATAAAGCCCAACGGGCGCATAACTCAAAGTCAGAATGAGACAAGCAATGAATTCTCAGATGAAATTACCAATGGTATTGAGCCATTGGGAAGTGAGGTTGCAACCTCAGAACTTTGCTTGAAATTGTTGGGGAGAAAGCCTGACGGGTATGCACCTCCATCAGGCACTGTTTTCAATAGCTCAAAACCCCCATTTGAAATCTGGATTGCTGATTAATGGTGCCCATTTAGCCAAACAAACACCCCAGCGACTGAACATGAGTGGGTTGGCCATTCTGAACCCATTTCCGGCTTATTGGGACTCCCCTATTTGGGGTGGCCCGGGGGATTCCTGTTGCTCATCAGTCCAGATGCCATTGTGCTAAACATCAGAAATGCAGTAAAGCTTTGAGCCAGGTGTTTGTTGTTATACCTATAGTGACTCTGCCTGCCACAGATTTTTTGGATGTCAGTTCAGAACAAAATTGGTTTTCCCCCTCCCTCAAAATTTGCCAGGTTAGATCAAAATTTGAGGGCCCCAATCCCATGCTTTGACAAGCTGCCCCAAATCAAACACTATTTAATCATTTGCATCACACTGAGGAAGTTGTTGATCAATTTCTTAAGATTCACTTTGCAATAAATTTCCCTGCAAGTTACCAACTTTTTATATTAACTTCAAAATTTTCTTGCCGAGCTCTCAATGGCACTAACATAGTGGCCCATCAGCCCCTACATTGGCTGAGTTATAACAGTTACGATAGTCACAATAGATCCCACCATAGTTAACTGGATCTATCAAGTAAGAAACTTCAAAGAATTTAAACACTATCTTTGAAGCCATCTGCCACCAGGATATCAGAATCCTGTGGGCGCACTTATCTCATCTTCATGTGAGGAACCGCCCACTCACCTCTGCTTTTGTGTCAACCCCTTCCATGGAATATCCCAAAACATCTAGTCCACTAGTGCAACTCTCTGCAGCAAGGCCCACGAGTTCTGGAGTTGCAACTACCTGGTTCATTGCCAGTTTTCTCTTCACGCTTGACATACATCAATGAGCATTTGTTTCCCATCTTCCCAAGCCATACAGCATTGTTTGAGCGGCAATGCCTCTGACATTCTGGCTTGCTTTTTGGGCGCTTTTGCATCCTGACTGGAAGGCCAGTCTAAACTTCTTATGCCGTTTCCCTGATATTTCTCATCTAAATTCATTGTATTATGCAATTATTAGTAAGCAAATGTAGAAGCACATTGCTAAATTGCATCTCTCTATCTTTTAAGCCTTTGCTTTGGTCAAGAATAACATCAACCTCTAGAGTTGAGTGTCCTTGATACTTTGTTTTTCATATGTTTTAGGTATAGGTGATTCTGCAAGATTGCCAGAAGAGCAGTAACATGACAGTTGTATGGCAAATCAAGCAATCAATAGGACATTATAAGAACATTGAAATGGATTAACTCAGATGAGATATCTTATAAACTATGATGAATTAACCAATGATAATGAGATGCCAAGCAAGCGGCAAAATGAAATTTAGACTGAGACATTTAATTAATTTAAGACTATATTCGATGTGAAGAAAACTAAATGCATTAAATCATAGGACAGAATGATAAGGTTTATATAGTTTACCAAACGATTTTAATAGGATTTTAATACTTTAAGCTCCAGAAGTGAAGTGATTTGACCCGGCGCAAATTTAGCTATCTATGTACTGATGTTGTCAATGATATTATCTAATAAATTATACTAGAACTCACAGGAATATTCTTAAACTATTACCATAACTCTATCCCCAAATCCCAATGTCATTTTCAAACCCTTGGCTGCCCTACTTAAGGTCAGCCTCATTTTCTAATAAATAACTTTAGTCTACCCAATTTTTATTTATTTGAAAAGTTGTTTATATTCTAGCCATGTTATATAGTAGGTAGAAAAGGGGTTGCGAGGGGGTTAAGCACCCCTGGGCAATATAATGCAGAGTGACCTGCCAATCACTTAAACACCCTGAGCAGCAAGGAAACATAGTGAGAGCAAAACCCTGACTGTGGGCCAAGGACATGAGATTGGGTGAGGGCTGGCTCCATGTGAGTTATTATTGGGAAGTTGCCAGGCCAAGAGAGGTAAGGATGGGTGTTAAACGCTGGGCCTGCCAGTGATGCTGGGCTCACTTGAGGTGAAGTCGCTTGGCAGCACCATTTCAGGGGGCTGCTGCTTGCAAACTTGTTGCAAGGGGTGAGTCAATGATGGTGGCTTACAAAGGCTGGTGATCAACATATCATCAGCCTAGTCCATCAGTGGAGCCACAAACTGTCATGAGTGCCAAAATTTTGCAACACTCATCCAACACCTCAGTTACTCAAACACTCCATTCCAACCTTTCTAATTTCCCTTAAGGCTTTATCTTTCACACATAATTAAGTTTGAAAATTCTTAAAATATAGGTAAATCAATAGGGTTTAGAGCAATTTATTGTGTAGGCCATGATGACATGTTTGTTTAGAGAACAACACATCTTTTAACTCTAAAAACCTTTAGTTTGATCTTCAATCCATTTACAAAAAGCCATATCTAAACTAATTTATACACTTCTAATTCTAAAAAACATTTACTCCGCTTTAAACATCTTTAAATTATTTTTTGGTCTAAAAAATTTATTATCCTTTGAGCCCTTTTGGGTATAATGACCAACAGGGCCTCCTCAAATTACAGGATAAGTAGAAGGTAATGGCTCCATTGTAACTCAGGTCCCCTAGTCCACAAGGACCCACCTGTATGTAGGAAATCCCGTTCTACCCAGATCTTTAAAGTTTTATAGAATTTTTTAAAGCCAATCCTAACAGACTTTCTAATTCTTTTATACAAGCTGGACGTTCAGGACAATGTAACCTTTGTAGAATCAGGGATGTCTAAGACCTCATGACCTTTAAGCGAACCTTCAAGTGACTTTGATGCAGGATGGATAGGTATGATTTATAAAACTAGACAATATGAAGTACAATCTAGATTGTATTATCTTTGTAGGTATTTTGTATTAGTTGTGGTCAGTTTGATTCATACATTAACTTCAATATCTTCAAATTTGGATTGCTAATCTTACCATTTCATGTGTAAGAAATATTAGTGAAGCTCAAACAAGATCAAAAAATTTAAGAACTCTTACTGAAATTTTATTTTTAATATATATTAATTAAGAGACTCTAATATAAATATACACATTGTTTAAGATGCAATTATTTAAAAGTATAAAGAAGCATTACTGCCAAATACTGAAATTTCATAAAACTGGATTTAATATTTTATATTTTATAAAAAAGGATATTGGCATATGTCCTGAGATTAGCCTATAAACCAGTAAAGAGACTCTATGTATCCTGAAAAACATACATCTTCTATAACCATGCCAGGTACCTTTCAGAACCAAGAATGATACTAAGACCAAGACCAATTTCTTGTTCTTGAAAAGTGACCTTGCTCATATATTATAACGCCAGGATGCTGCCTACCATCTTAAAGACCATCCTTACAACCTAAACTTTCTTCTTTATTTTTTAAAATAAAACTGAAAGCTCTGGAGATTTTATGTTGTAAAGAGGCTATAAACAGCAATAGAGATTATCCAGGTTATAAGTCATTTTAATGAAAAGGGGTCAGATAAGCCCTCACTTAAGCTGCTACAGCTGTCATTGCCATATTCAACATACTGCATTCCAGAACATACCCAAAATTATGAAAACTGACAAAATTATTATTGCAGCTGGCCAGAGTCCAAAAAATCTTTAAAAAAGGCAGCTCAGATAAACCAGACCCCTATTATCCTTCACTTAATTTAAGCCTCAGGCCTAAAATTCAATATTTTATTGACCTTACCAATAATTTACTTCTTTGAAAAAAGTAATATGAAAGTTTTCTTAGATTTTACTGATAATATATGGCAGAACCCCACTCTATGTCTTTTGCAGTTCATTTTTGTTTCATTGGTATTGCTTTAACAAAAACGTCATACATAATCATAATTTCATTATAACCTGCTTTGATCTATTCAAACTTATTTCCAGATCATCAAGTTTCTACATGCATAGCTTCAGTTTGAAGCTCCCACCTAGACTAAGATTAATTATGCTATTTTAAGTTGACCCAACTGACCATAAGTCATTGTGCATTAAGATCCACTTTCACTAAACCGCTGCATACAAGCTTCAAAATGTCCTTTTAGCCTCATTTTCTACAATTCCCATCATGTTACCTAATTATAGTATTTTATTTGAATAGACTAGTTGTCTTACAATATTATTGCATTTGATTCCCAACAATATGTAAAGAAATTTTCTAACAAAACCATTACTAACAACATAAAACAACGCAACTAGTTACAACTCTACTTCTGTGGATTCTTGTAGAGTGTTGCCTTAATCACCACTCCTGCTCCTTGGGTTGCTCTGAAAGTCTTACAGTTGCCTTCACTAAGGCAATCTGGCTTGTTTTGGGGCCTTTGGTATGTTTTAACCCAGTATCTCCTTCATTCCATCTCTAAGATCTCAAGAATTATGAGGGTGGTATAATAAATACCCATGTTAAGAAAGAAAAACGAATTCAAATTTTTATTATAAAATTGTCAATATAATTTTCTTTTAGTTTTACACATTTAGTCCAGCAATGTTCTAACTTTTTTAAGCATTAAAAATTAAGAATTCTCAAACTCTTCAAAATATGCCTCATTTTCAGAGATCTTTTTCTCATTAGTTGCAAACTGATTTCCATCAAGCCATACTTTGCATATGATAACAAAAAAATCACTAGGGGTTATGTTATAAATATTGGCATGTCTGTGAAGATACGCCAAAGATGCAATTGCACAGGGTTCAACCCACTGAGAAATAGGACTAACAATATGAGGATCGTTGCCCTTTAACCAACAGAAATAAACTAATATAATATAAGAAATGTGGAGCACTCACTCCAACTATACTCTTTTATTGATTATCCTAGCTGTTGTGGCTTCCTTCTGTTCCGCGCACTCTAAACTTATTAACAACTTAACCTCCTAATCCTCTCATCCTGCTGGTATTGTAGCAACTTCAGATGGTATCGCTTTCATGGCTTAGTAATTCATTTTGCCATATCTTATTGGTTTTGCTAATTGTTCATTCACCAATTCACATTCGCCCAATTCAGCTGATTTCCCAGTAATATAATATTGCCTCGTTTTGAAGCGCTTAAATTGCCATTACTGGTTAGATAACGGATTCCATACATTTTGTCATGGTGACCTCAGGCTTATCATTCAGTCATACTGGAATTGTAACATTACCCCCTCCTTGACTGGATGATAAGGCTCCTATTGCTTATTTGGTCGGAGGAACTTTGCATGAACTCAGTTAATGATCTGACTGCCAGTAGGGTCCTTGATAGTATACACATCCATACCAGTCTTCTCAATAACTTCAAATGGCTCAATCCAAATACTGGCAACTTGTGTTTCCACCTAAACCCATGCTGATCATGGAATAGAACCATGTCTCCATCTTTGAATTGTGCTAAGCCACTTCGCTGTACCTGGTCAGCAGCCTGGGTTTTGATTTTCTTGGCTAAGCTGAATGAATACGCTTTGGTTTGTAATTTAATCATCATATTCATTAGGGTGGTCAAATAGCATTGCAGATCCATTCTCCCGGTGTCCTCTACACAAGCATATAGGAGCGCAGGCAAAGCGGGGTGCCATCCATAAAGCAATTGTAATGGGCTTTTCCCTGAGGCAGAATGGTAGCTAATGTTGTAGGCAAACACCGCGTTGGAAAGAGGGTGCTCCAATCAGAGGGCCTATTAGCAACCAATTTTAGGGAATGTTCATCAGGGTCCCATTGAGCCGTTCAACCATTCCATTGGACTCTGGGTGATATGGAGTTGTTAGAACCCCGCGGATGGCCATCATTTTGTTGAGTTTAGGAAGTATGTGAGATGTGAAATTAGTGCCATTGTCAGTAAGGATAAACTGTGGGCAGCCGTGGCGCTGAATGATTTATCCATTACAAACTTAGCCACAGTAACTGCACCCAGATCCTGAATGGCCCTTGCCTCAACCCACCTGGTCAAGTGGTCAATCGCCACCAGGATGTAATTAAATCAGTTAGCTCCGGTTGGCAGAGGGCTGACAACATCAATGGAAACAGTATGCCAAGAAAAGTGAGGCTTTACTAACTGATATGAGGTCTTCCAGTGAAACGGCTTTTCCACTTGGCACTGGTGACAGGAGGAGATAGTGTCAAGCACATCAAAGTTCATGCTTTACCAGTAATACTGAGGTCGCAATAATTTCAATGTCTTGCGCACACCACCATGCCCAACTGCCCTATGTGCGCTCATGATAATGTTAGGCCGCATTGAAGGTCCTGAAATTTACCATGGAATCACCAATTCACTTGTACAACTCTCCATTCCGCTGGAAAGTATTGGCTTGCATTTCATTCAACGCCTTGATGACTTAGGGAGGTTCATCATCATATTTTCCACTTAGCACTTTATCATACATAATATCGCTCAGATCTTCCATAACAGCAATAGTTGGTAGCCTTGACAAGCAGCCAGCATTCTGGTGCTTTGCTCCTGGTCAGTGAATGATCTTGAAATTGTGAGCCTGTAGTTTAAGGGCCCATCATGATAACCAACCCTCAGGCTCCTTAAGGTTCTGCAGCCAGCGTAACAAGGAATGATCTGTTACAACTTTAAATTTACACCATGCAAATAAACTTGAAATTGAATGTACCCAGAAAATCACTTCTAAGCACTCCTGCTCAGTCACAGTATAATTTTGTTCATGGATATTCAGACTTTGACTGCAATACGCCACCGGGTGCTCCTCCCCCTCATCATCTTTTTGAGACAGAACTGCCCCAATAGCGGAAAGAGAAGCATCCATCTGTACAATAAATTCCTTTTCAAAATTTAGGTAACGTAGCACAGGTGCCTCAACCAATGCTGTTTGAAGAGTATCAAAGGAGAGTTGACAGTGTTCCGACCATACAAACGTGGCATCTTTTTTTAATAACTCAAACAGTGGACCTCTAATACAACTAAAGTTAGGTATGAAGTGATGATAGTAGCCAATCATCCCTAAAAAATACTTGTATATCTTGTTTACTGCTTGGTGTAGTCATCTTCTGAATGGCATCCACCTTAGCTGGTTGGGGCCTCAGCCCTGTGGCATCAACTACAAACCCAAGGTACTATAACTGATCCTTGAAAAACTGGCATTTCTGGGGCTTGATTTTTAAGTTGGCCTCAGCCAACCGGTGGAATACCTCTTCTAAAGGGCTAAGGTGCTCAGAAAATGTGTGGGAGAAAACGTTGATGTCGTCAAGATATACAAGAACGCATGAAAGCTTCAGGTTGCCAAGGATAGTGTCCATTGCCCTTTAGAAAGTATCTGGGGCATTACATAGTCCTTGCGGCATACATGCCGGTTATAAAAAGCCCATTTGATGTGATAATGGCACATTTTTCTTGTTCCGCCGCAGGTAACTCAATTTGCCAATAGCCAGATATTAAATCCATTGCAGAGAAGTAAGGAGCTCCCCCTAATTGGTCCAATGCATCATCAATTCGTGGCAAAGGTTATGAGTCCTTTTTTGTAATACTATTGAGCTTGCGATAGTCAATTACTACCCAGTCAGTGCCATCCTTCTTTTTAACAATTAGGACATGGGAAGCCCATGGGCTCTTCGATGGTTCAAGCAGTCCTTGCTCCAACAGTTTATCAATAACTGCTGTAACAACCTCTTCAGCGGCTCTAGATTGGCATATTGGCCAAGATCTAATGGGGGGATGATCCCAGTATCCACTTGATGGATCACTCCTTGGGTGCACCCCAAATTATTATCATCGACAGCAAAGATCTCTTTGTATTTTTGAAATAATGCTTCTGCTCGATTCTTCTGATCTTCTAATAACCCCCATTAAATCTTCACGAGGTACCACTGCCATTATTCTGGGCTGTGTTTTGATGGGTAGACCAAATTCCTCCAGTGAGCCAAACTCATGAATCCCATGGACCTCCTTGACTGGAATGAAATTGAGGAAGGTAACTACTTGATGTTGGAAGATTTGTATTGGTTCATCCTGTAGATTCACTACCAAAACCTTGATCCCCCCATGCCCCAGAAGTATAATGCCAGGGGCCACATGGGGCTCAAGCCGTGATTGTTGATAGGGCCCAATGACTTCCCTGTATAGCCAGCAGGCACTTCCACCTCTAACTTGGTGCTTATGATTGCTTGGTGTCTAGAGGGAATAGATATAGGGCCAGAGGCTCTGAGCGGCAGCCCTTGATATTCATAAATTTGGTGAGGAAGGGCTCGAGTCTTGCTTTTTAGTCAATGATAGTGAACTGCAACCACTCCATCACTGTATGCAAGGTTAATGTGACTCATGTGTACCAAATCCTTTGGCATTCCTCTGGAAGTGAAGTAGATTGGGATCCGCTGTCCCATAATTTCAAATGTCTCCGCTGTCATATTGACAACAGCCCCAAAGTGGCGCATAAAAGTGGTTCCAATTAACAGGTCATAGTTATTGTTTGGTAACACTATAGCTGGAGCTACAATGACAATTGACCCAAACTGCAAGGGTAGCACGCTGTACGCTCCTTCAGAGACTGTGTTTTCTGCTCCTGAAGTCCCATACACCATATGATGCTCCACGTTGGGCTTTAATGCCAACTTTGACACCAACCTAGTGGATACTATGTTGATTGGGGCACCTGTATCAATTATCACATGAACTCGAGTCTTTGCTACTACAGTATTACAGTAAGTACACTCGGAGTAAGATGCATCTGATTGTTTTAAGACATGAACATTTAATGGGTCTTTTTTTCCAAGGAAGCTCATAATACCCATCCCCACTTTGAGGTATTTTTTTACAATACAATCCACAGAGAGGGCTGCAGTTACCCCTTTTAAGAGAAGCGCATCAGCTAATGGATCTGGTTCATCAGTAGAAAGGTGATTGAACATTTGACAAGCATAAGGCTTTGGCTGGTCCTGAGAGTTTGCTTCCACCATGTCTGTGAATTGTGTTTGTGTCAGCACATTCACCCCTCCAACCGGTTGTTGATATAAGAAGGCATCATCATACTGAGGAACTTCCACTGAAGGTCCAGGAATAAGTTCTGGTGGGACGTTTTGGGTCAAAATATCAGAGATAGAGGGTCTCATCTCTACTCCGCTCTGATTTTTTCCATGGTGGTACTGTTCCTGCATTAAGTACAGAGCCCAACATTTGCGACAACTTCTAGCCAGGTGCCCAGAGTGACCACACAAAAAGCAATTAATCCCATAATACCTACAACCACGATGATTATAAAAGGAGCCACCATAAAGGTTTGGCTGGGATTGAACAGTGTAAGCTGGCTCCTCCCAATAGGTGAGCTGCAGTTGGCAATTAGATTGGAAGTGAGGTGTGTATTGTAGATAAGGCCAGTGGATGTCAAATGGACGCTGAACAGGGATGAATAATTCCTCTGGATAAGAAATTCCAGCAGCGGAGGCACTGGGGTTCCGCTCTATCTTGGGTGGAGGGAAGGTAGTGGATAGACGGCAAAAAATTTGGACAAATTTAAGCAAAGGTATGTCAACCTCTAAGTATGGAGCTAAGGCATTAAAAAGCTCATGATATGGTTTCACAGCAGAGGTCAACGCTATGCATATGTCACATTCAGCTAAGTACCCTGCCCCAATTAACACATGGGCTTTAGCTGAGAATCAAATAGAAAATGCAGTGAGGGTCTCATTGAGTTTAAAACCAATAGTCAAAAACTCAATCTTTTACTGCGGCAATTTCTCAGTTCTGCAGAAAAACTGCAGCACCATCTCCTTAACTTCATGGTAGGAAGCTTAACTATCTGAAAGGTAACAAATGAATTGATCAGCACTCCCAACATTTTAGCAGGAGAGCAATAAGTTCGCCCTCTGTTGATCTGAAGTACCTTCAGTAGCAAACTCAAATTGGTGAAAAAACCCATTAATGTTTCCTTCATGATCAAATGGCAGGAACTGAGTTTTCATTGTATTGTTGATCAATGGTCCCCTGTAGTGAGCACCACTGTTATAAAAATTGGCGTGTCCATGAAGATACGCCAAAAATGCAATTGCACAGGGTTCAACCCACTGAGCAATAGGACTAACAATATGAGGATTGTTGCCCTTTAACCAACAGAAATAAACTAATATAATATAATAAATTTGGAGCAATCACTCCCACTATACTCTTTTATTTATCATCCTAGCTGTCATAGCTTCCTTCTGTTCCGCACACTCTAAACTTATTAGCAACTTAACCTCCTGATCCTCTTATCCTGCTGGTATTGTAGCAACTTCAGATGGTATTGCTTTCATGGCTTAGTAATTCACTTCGCCATATCTTATTGGTTTCACTAATTGTTCATTCATCAATTCACATTCGCCCAATTTGGCTGATTTCCCAGTAATACAATATTGCCTCACTTTGAAGTGCTTAAATTACCATTACCGGTTTGATTCCATTGGATTCTATACATTTCGCCATGGTGACCTCAGGCTTATCATCCAGTCATATCGGAATTGCAACAGGTTAAATCTAGAGATTAAGGTGAATAGTACAGTGGGGGTGGAAGGCAAGTTGGTAGGGCATATGGCTACCAACCTGAAAGTTGCAGGGGTGATTTCTGCCCTTTGCACATTAATTGGGGTGCCAACCAAAGGAAGCTATTGGTGGTTAGTAGGTCTAATAACACGAAAACCTTACCCATGAAATAACCAGTAAAATAAGTCCCAGTCCAGAGGTGGAAAAGCTTTCTATGATGGAGTTGATCCATCTCAGGTTTCATATTGATGTTTACTTTCTTTCTTTTGGTAATGTCCATCCCCTGGTTAGCTAGCTTCAAAAAAAAAGGTGGATAGCACAACAATTTAGTTCTTAGTTCTACTAGTTTTTTCATAGAAATTGCAGATGAGTTATCTTAAACATGATTATTGTGAAAAAGAACATTTTTTTCGTTAAATTAGGCCATTTTTTCTTTAGTTGAGTATTGAATATGCCTAATAAAAACAGCATAGTACTGTCCTATAATTGTATACCCATCATCTAAAATTTTGTTAAAATTATATTTTGTGAATCCTAAAAATCGGTGGCCATGACCTTTCCAGCTAAATTAATTATCTTTACCTTCTTTGGTGCATTTTTGCTAAAAGAACATTTTGCTGACTGAACTTTTATTTCTGGTGTGTAATTATAAAGCCACGTCTCATCAACGGTCACATAACGCCGCAGAAACTCCCTTGGATTATACTTAAATATTGCCAAACACTGCCTCAAAGTTGTCACATGCTTCCATTTTTGGTCAAGCATTAGCAAACGTAGCACCTATCTCGCTGATAGCTTTCTAATGCCTAATTTTCATGAATGATATTTTGTACATGTTAAATTGAGAAGTTTCAGAGTCTGACTTTTTCTAAAGTTTACCTGGAGGTATGCTAACACAAGATCACCAATTTTGTTAACCATATCTTCTATAATTAATTCAGTTGTATTGCCTGGGTGGTCTTCATCAAAGATGGATGTTTGGCCATGCTTAAACTTGTTAAACCAATACCTGACGGTGGTCATGAATTGTGATTGGTTATTAAAAACACTTTTTTCTTCAAAATTTGTGACAGGGGTCTCCCGCCCAAAAAAGAAATTGAATATCTGACCAATTTTGTTCTTTTTCCATTGCAACAAAAATCAAACTTTGCACACTTTAACGATCTTCTAAAACAAAAACTTACTCCCACATATGCCAAAATTTGACAGGCAAAGTTAAATTGTTATACTAAAATATAATGATGTATACTTTAATCAGTAGCTCCCTAAGTATTAAATCGCAGGTACTTATCATACAGCCATATATACTCATCAGAATGGCTATGCCCAAGACTTCTTGGTACTTCAATGGTTCCTGACTCACCCAGATACAAGAACAATTAATTCTGATCAGTCACTTCTCTGACAGACTCCTGTTGCTATCCATGAACCAAATTGATCTAGTTAAATTAGTCTAAACTCTTCTATAAAGAAAAGATAATATCTATAGAGGGTAGCAATAAAATATCAGGTAAATATATTAAATCATGATATTAAGAAAAGATTATAAAAGATCCAACACTCTACCTCTTATTTAAGCCTACTTGAAAAAGATATCTTGATCTTATTTAGATATAAGTTGGCATAATACAAGTAAAAGATGAGTTATTAAAGGAGTTTTTTATCAACTATTACTTTATCATAAAACAAAAGTTAAGATCATATAATTAAAACATGGGCTGTCTCCTGCTAAACTTAGAAACGATATATATAAAGGACCAGCCTTTGTTGCCTATAAAATTACCCTAAAGATGATGCACACAGGCGTTGTATCTTCTCTAGCTTCCAAGAATGAGATATAACTAATGATATAGAATCTAACTTATCTCATATTATGTATATCATAAAGGCACTGTTCAAGAAACTTTTTTTAATGATTCTTATACCATTTGCAAAAATCTTATCATTAAATCTTTCACAAATAATATCAAAGAAGCTCCAAAAAAGAATTACTTTTTGCACAAAATTTAATGAAAATATACACTATAGAAAATTCTAACAAGAAGCAGACCAAGGAAAGAAACATAGTATCTGCAGAAATACAAGGCTCCTCATGTTGAAAACTCACCTATAACAAATAAAACACTCAAGTGAAAAACTGCAGTATGTGTAACGTCCCAGGTTCCAGCTATCAAGCTGAATAGGGCATTGTACCCCTTCAGTTTAAGATAAGGCAATATTACAAAGGCTTTGCCTCTTACACGGATGACTAATCTTAAGCACATCCTGGCTGAGAGTGAAAAGTGGCACCTTCCCCTATCTGTTCCATTTAATCTTAAGCCCAATCCTCAGGCCCAAATCCATCATTATTTCTTAGTCTCTAGAACAATTCAGCTGAAAATCTAAGATTTTCCTTGAATAAAATTATATGTAGTATATGAGCTGCTAGTGTAAAGATCAATAATAAAGAGGGCTCTAACAGGGGCATCCTCTATATTAAAAAATTTAATACTGGGGGTGATCTCAGGTGAAAAGCTTTTTAAGTCCAATCACATATAAGTTTAAAGTCAGACAAAAAGTAACTATGGGTTTTGATTGAGTTAACATTTATATTTATAGTGCCTACGAAATATCTGACATTTTAAACAGGGATTAACCCTTCTTTTTTTTAGTACTAGATGGCAGGGATTAACCCTTCTGATATGAGCCGTTGTTTAGATTTTTATTCTAAACCTTATATTGTGATGTATTTTTTTTAAAATCCCTACTTAGAAAACTCAATAATAATGAGTATTCCAATTTTTAGAACTTTGCTTTTAAGCCCACCATCTTTACACATGATCACCCTAAAACCTTACATTTTGATAATGATATGGGTGTTGATGTAAATTTTCCCTATTATTAAAAAAAATTTTTAAAAAAGTTTCTAGTTTTAAATTACTGCAAAATCATGATTTCTGGATTAGCCAATCTTAAAGCCATGGAATGGTCTCACTATTAACTCCAAGAGGAGAATCTATGGCTCAAACTTTTGTTTAACTAGTTTTAGTTTGTATTCAAACAGAACTATGATCATATTATCCTCACTCAAATTCCAGGAAATTCTAACTCCTTTTCCGTTTCATATTCTTCAATAAATAAGGGTATTGCAGCGCCTTGCAGTCTGTGGCTACTGTTGTAGATGTCCAAACACTTAAACATAAAGCCCAGTTCTCTAATATCACGTAGTAGACATAAAATAATAACTCAAGCCTACAATCACCTAATTATGCTATGTTTACAAACAATTATATTTTAGGGACAGGAAAAATAACACCAAAATTTGGTTTGCTTGTAAGATTACATTGTCATAAGGGTTGTGAGAAATTAGACAAAAGCCAAATATATACTCCTCTTCTCCTTTGGTACACTCCTGCTAAAATGCTTATGGGAGCTAACTCAGAGTATGCTGATCATCTTTAATCCTTGTTATTATCAATTACCTTGAATAAACCAAAAATGGGCAAAATAAACTTGTTGCCACCCAGATTATTTCCTGATCATGCATATAATTGTAAACCTGGGTTTGGTCCCTCAAATAGGGATATTTTATTAGAAAACCGTTAAGAATGGTTGATGTTCCTGTAGATATAAGGATCCATAATATTAACTTTACAATATCTAAATGCTATACCAGGTTGAATAACAGCGTCATGTAAACTCAGTTTACAAGGACCATAAAAATGTACTCCCACTATCAGACTCTTCAGATCACAAATCCGTTCTTATATCATATGTTTGGGCAGCAACAATGCCAACTTAGATCATTAAAAAATATTACAAGAAATGAGAGGTTCCCAAGGTCAAGAAATCAGGTTTAACCATTTGTTCCCTTAATAGATATTTAGTTTGACCTTTTTTACTTAATCCCCATTCATATTACAGTAGGACAGCGCAAGCTAAAGTTAATTTTTTAGTGGATACTGAAGCCAAAGGGAATTACATTGACCTGAAGGTTATAAATACTTTTAATCTTGAGTTACCCCATGTTTACCTGTCATGAGGCGTCACGTATCCCTATTATCATAATTCCTTTACACAAGCACTGAATTTATTGACCATGAGTATTAATACAAGACAAATTTTTGCAGAAATACCAAAGTTATTATACCTAGTGATTGTGGGGTTGCTATAATGGTGCCGCCAATCACCAAGTATTATTTAGAGAGTAAAACAAGTTAGCCTTCACTTAAATTTTTTGTTTAAGTAACAATTACCTCCTGACATGCTGTATACTGAAAATCCAGTGGCAGCATGTTGAATTTTAGGTCTATTAAGGATGGCTGGCTCTTCTTTTGTGGTAAGGTGTAGTTTTGAACATCTATTTTATGAAGACAGTAGACCAGATGGTGAATATAGTTATGATATAACTCCTTGGTAATTATACTTGAAGCCATATTCTTCTGTTGATACTTAGACAATGGCACGCTGCCCTGATCCTGCTGATCCTAAGTAAATTTTCGACTTAATACAACGTAAAGTATTAAATAAAAAAAGATTATGAATTAGACTATAACTTGTGGTAATAGTTGATGATGATTTATTCGTATCAACTTGGGATAATATATAGAGTTTGATGTTCACCACATCTTACCCATGACGCCTCAATTTCAATGGCACTTGGCCAGAGAAAGTAACGAGTTTGTTTGAGGGTCTACAATACATTTGACTCAAGACATCTCAGGCGCCTCAGAGTTGGTCTCAAACTCAGAAATATTCTCAAGACAGCGTTTCTAACGCATCTGCAGATAGCTGAACTGATAATCATCTCAAGCAATTGGCAGCACATACTAAGGCAATTCATACCACTAATTAGTAATTAATTTGATCAAAAACTTGATTTACATTAAAAACTACTTTTGACATAGACCAAAAAAGCTCATGTGCCCGAGTCATTTTGTCAGCTATTATTCTAAGTCCAACCAAACCAACAAAGCCTCATGCCTGTGTCATCTTAGTCAAATATTATTAAGTGGAATTGCTAGGACATGGATCATAAGCTTCACATAAGCTTGAAATATTCCTGATCTATAATCACTGATATCCAATATGATCCATAGTAAAAAAGCATATTATCATTATTGTGTCCCTATTAAATATCCAACAATTATATTCAGTCAACAACTCAACACAGCAACAATGGAATATTCCTCTACTAACATCATACCTGATTTACCTACTTTGCCTCTTATTTTTGCACCCTTAGTCAGTTTTTTATGTGGAAGGTGCTAATCAGTTGTCAAATTACTCAGAATTTGATCTAAGTGTTAGCTGGCAGGCAGCCTCATTAAAATCAACTGTACCTTTTATACCTACATGGCTGTGGAAGACATGCATTAAAGAACTTTATTGATGTTATAGTGAAGAAGGGGGACTGATCAAGAAAACCGCTCCATGTAATCTCCAGTAGTTTTTGCAAAAACAGATGTCACTCTGAGACCTTACATAATTTATGGCACCTTAATAACGTTATAATCTCTGATCTATATCTTTTAATTCATGAGGGTGCAACTTCCCGAGTTTCAAACTTTAAAGTTTTACCAAAAATTTACTTGGTGAACACTCTCCAACTAGTGCAGGTTAAGTCTGCCCAAGAGTGGCTGTTAGCAATCTATATCTGGTATGGAATATACCTGTTTAAATTCATGCCTTTTGGTTTGACTAATGTTCTGGCTGCCTATAAGCGTCACATTGATGACTCCTTTTGAGAGCTTAGATTCTTTAAGTGATAGCTTACATTGATGACATATTAAATAAACTCTCCCAATGCTGAACAACGTGGTAACGATTTTTGTAGCTGCATCTGTAGCACTCCAAAACTGTTTTAGTTGCTAAGCATAAAGTAAGAATATATAAAAGATGAAGCTCCCCACAAATATACCTCCTTATGTCCCATGTAGCTGATTCTCTCACCCCAATGCTTCCACCATAGTCCACCAGCTAAAGCAGGCGCCGGACAAAAGTTTCCACAAAACTTCCTCCTTTTCTGATATGGTTTCCTAGGCTGTTGCTGAGGTGCCATATTAGGTGTTTTTTATTTTTAATAATCCCATTGTTTGGCCCATTTGCAAATAAAGATGTGTGGCGGCTTTCCCTTTTGGTTTGGGCACCACTAGTGCTAAAAAAATAAAAGATGAAGTTCAGTTCATGTGAATTTGATAATAAAAGATGGTCATACATAGCACCTTCCAAGATAGATGCCACCCATACTTTACTAACTCTGTTGACGCAGAAGCAGCTGCATAACCTCCTAGGCTCAGTCACTTTTCTTAAAAAAGTTCTCACCATTTATTTTAGAACTCATCTTCACACTTTTTCCTCAATTGGGAAAGAGCATCATTTATAATTAAACTTTGAGCGTTAAAAATGTTTTTTATTTACTAAGGTAAGTTGACCAGGGGATGGACATTACTGAAGCTCAAAGAGCAAACAAAGTAAATCATCACTGAAACAAAACAAAAGAACTGCCCAAAATGAGCAGACGACACACAAAATGCAAACACAACCAACCAGGTGGGACATTGGGAACTGCTTATCACATCCTGGCGCGAGGGAGGGGGATCAGGGGGCTCATATTCAGCATCATCTTCTCAATAAAGAAGGGCATGGGCTACAGTGGAGAGCAAGGGCGTTGGGGCGTCAGCAGGATGTGGAGCAAAATCTTTGATGATTGGGGTGACAGGAAGACAGTTGTTGACCATAAGAGAGACAACATAATTGGCCAAAGCTGTTTCAGCTTTCATGAATGCGTCAGGGAGCTTTACAAATGTGGCGATATTAGTGTGGGTAATCTTGGCTTTGGGATTCCGAACTAACACTATGACATGCTGGATGTCATTGTTGGCAGCTTAGTGAGATTCATTCAACATATTCTTTTGGAGCATATTCGAGGTGGAGGGAATAATGGGAGGAGGGATTCCTCCTGCGAGCATCGCCACTGGTTTGGTGACAGCTTTGCAGAGAAGATGACAATCTGGCTTACTCGTTGCTTCAAAAGCCAGCTGGTGGTCGCCATGGAACACTTAAACATTTTTTGGGGGGTAGATAAATGAGGGTTTAGCTTAGCATCGTGATCTGAATACAAAAGCTGCTTAATTTGGAGAGTGGAGTCTTCAATAATATTACTGGACTCATAAATTCCAGCCAATAGATCTCAAGGATTTTGGTTGAATTGAATTGTGGAATTGGTATATGACTGAGGTTTGGTTGGTTTGGTGGAGGACACATTGAAGCGAACTGGGGTCCAAGCTGGTACTTGATTGGAGGGAGAGTTTGTGGCACTGAGGCAAGGAGGAGGCTGATTGGTGGCTGCAGGCGCGGCTGCAGCAATAGGCTTTGGGGGAGGGGAAGGTTTGATTTTACCCCATATAAAACTGGCATAGGGTGGGCAGTGAATTGAAAGCTGGTGGACAATAAATCAGAGCCATCAGAAGCAGCTAAGGAAGGGCACTTACGTTTTGAGGGGTACAACTCAAAGCAGGATGGACAGATTGTTCGCCTACCCTTGATGTGGGCCTAGAATGTATGGTCAGGGGAAGAAGGAATGACGGCATGAGGGGGAATCAACAAGGGAATTATACTAAATTCAGGGCTGATTGTGGCATATGCCCGAGGCCCAGAGAGGCGTGTGGCCCCATTTGGGACCACAAATTGTAAGATGAGGTTGGAGCCATAGGCTGCTAAGCTGTCCATCAGCTCCTGGTGGAGCACCGCAGGAGGGAGGTGGGCGGGCAACCAAAAAACTGAACCACCAAAGTGGTATTGTTGGGAGCCAGGTCCAAATTGTGGGGAGAGAAGTACCTTTGAAACCAGTGGCACAGTTGCCACAGTGGTGGCGTCAGCTTCACAGGTGAAGATGAGGTCAAAACACCCCTTATATTGGTGAAAATCAATAAAACTGGTGGGAATCAACATTGCCTGAGCCATTTCAATAATGGCTTAGTCATTGTAGGGGAAAAGTTTCCCATAGTTGACCCTAAGGCTAAAATGCATGTTGCTCCAGGTGAGCATCAGGGTTCATGAGGCACCATTTGAGTATGAGCAAGGTGGGCATCGAGATCCTTGGGAGGAATGAATCTTCATTGGGGTTTGGTATGACTAGGCAAGCAAGTCTGATCGCGTTTTTTTCCAGACAGAAAATGGCGGGGGGAGTTTTGCCGCTGCCCCACACTGGAACAGCCAGCAGGGAATCTGAAGACATCAGAGCAAAACTATGGCAGGCAAACAAAGATTGATTTTTTTCATAAGAAGTGCTCACTAAGTTATACTAAGTGGAAAGAAAGTTTTTATGAGCGTTAAAATGCTTCTAGGCAACAAAAGAGAATTTCATCACTGTCCATTTTCTTCATCATGGTGATTAAACTACCCTTTTATTATGTCTTGTGACGCATTCAGAACCACAGTTGGTGCCATCCTTTCTCAAGAACACAATGGACGGAAAACCACGTGACTTTACTTTTTTAAGAAGTTATGTCATTAAGCGCTCATGGTCCATATATGATAAAGTGTTGCTGCTATTTCATGGTTGTTGATGCACTGGTGGTATCTTTTATAGGGCGCAAAACATACTGTGGTTGTACGCAAAATTCATATATCACTTACTTACTATCACAAACCTTAAAAGATTCCATGCAGGTTGACCAAGACTCACCATGATCTTTTAACTTTTAACTTTTAACTTCTATATATGTTTTTAAAGGGGCTACTCATATTTTAACTGATATCCTAAACCATTATACCTAAGGAGCCCACCCTTATAACAACTTTGACATACTAACAGTAATTTTCCCCAAAAAGATCATGCCATATTCACCTGCAGCCATTTTTATGGTTGCTTACCCCTTAAAAAGCCTAAATTCAAATCCCGTGCTATTAAAGCCCCTATTATCACTGTCATCTCTTTTGAGCCGTTGATAAAAGAAAAACTTTCAAACCAGAAACTTCATCTTTTTGTAAATAAAGGTTCTCTCTTAGATGCTGTGTTAGCATTAAATACTTCTAACCCCAGTGGTTGCAACCTCCTGACCAATATTAATGCTGTTAGTGTCCCCTCTTTATGATGTTCCCAGAAAAATAGGGTAAAATACTTTTTAATAAAGTATGGGTTCCCTCAGATATGTGTTCCAAGTCATAAGGCAAAATTATGATTCCCCACCGTGGGTCTATGGTGTAAAATGAATTAACTCGATCAAACACAGTTACAACTGGAATGTAACCAAAAAAGTGTTTCTGCATGGAAAAAGTTGCTTAAATTGAATCTATTCTAAATAATATAGAAAAGGACAGAATGACCTCTTACACCCTTTAACAAGCATCAGAAACCTAAACTTCAAATTTTTATAGATCTAAACTTGGTTTTTCCAACGTCCTGTGAGTATGATGTGATAAAGGTGGATGTAGATCGCTTCACAAAAAACACCATTTTCATCCCTTGACTGATGAAAAATACAGCTGAGGACATGGCACAGTATTTTTATCAGAGTGTGGGAATTTTATATGACCACATTATCCAGCTTGGGACTAGTTAAGCTTTAATTTATCCATATATGGGCTCATATTATAATTTAAATTCTTGATTAAGCTTTTATGACAATTTAATTATGTTATCTATTTGGTGACAATAACTGACCAAATGGTTAATTGAAATTCTCAGAGGATCATATTCAATGATAGTTATGGTTACAATTTCATCTGGATTGTTGCCAACAACGTGGAGATTGTAAGCTATCTTGGAATGGGCAAATACTCATAGGAAATCGTCAGGTTTGGTAGCCAATATATGGGTTGATTTTCATGCCAATTTAAGTAAGCTATTTCTTGTGAACGTTATCTTTAATCTTTCAAAAATAAACCAATATCCATTTTTCGTCAGCTAGGCATTCTGAGACCATCATGGTTACCAAAATTTACCCATAACACATGTCCTCCCTTACTTTCGCCTATAAATTTTCCCTAAAAAGAAGTAATAAAAAACACTTTAGCCCTATATCTCATAGATATGTCTTTTATTTCATCTGCTTCTTGTTGAAGAGAGTTCTTGCTAAAGTGCCAAACCCAAAATGAGGCCAAAGTCACTTGAATCCTTATATATTTCCAGAGTGAGGTCAAATTCTCTTTTCATAATCATATCCACCAGAGTAGGGCTGAATCTACCCATTTATTCAAACTTGACTAAGCTAATTGTCTTCATGCAATTAGAAGATCCATATTTTAACTTCAAAGCCTGTAGTTAAGCAAACCTGTGCACCAGTGAAAACCCTGAAGTTTTTCACAAGTAATGCTCACTACAGGGGCATGAGTCAAGATTTTATGAAATTAATAACGCCAAATTAATTAACTAATATGGAACGTCAAAGAAACAAGGAATTAGGATCATCAGCAGTCCATTGAGGAAATATACAATTATAGGCGGGTATGCTGGTGGATCCTCAATATATACACCTATTGACAATGGGAGTGAATGAGAACACTGTAATCATCTATGAACCACTTTCAGAGCAAATCAAGAAAATCTACCCACTATTAGCAATATTCCTATAAGAGTTTTTTAAGTCTACCAAATGATACTATTGATTAAAACTGTGGATTATTTACCACACTACCAATCAGGAAGAGAGAAGATAACACTTCAAAAAGTTCCTTAATCTGAACACTTTGGAAGTAATGGGATATCTGCAAAGCATTGGTAACATAAGTGATTATGTTATCAAGTATGTGCAGCTGAATACCCAAAACATGAGAGCTATTCAAGTCTGACAACATGCAGTGATTGTCAATCTAGTTGAGTACATTTGACACAACAGTGTACAACTACAAGCGTTAACATGACAACTAGATGTCAGCTTTCAGCAGATTTGCACTGGCTTGGACTCTACATCACAGTGTGTTCAGAAAATAAAACACCCAAATTAAGATTCTGGTGGCCGATCTGAATACCAAACTTTGAGTAATAGTTGAAAAAGATTATCAACCAGATTGGGTTCAATGACCAAAGGAAGCATGTTGTGGACAAACAATGCAAATAGGCTAAATCAAATTTTGACAATTTGATTCGATATTAGGAGGTAACTGAGCCAATAGTCACTGCCAACACTGAATTTACACAGTCATGTTTGATTTGATTAAGGAAGACAGGAAATTAAGAATACCGTTAAAGATATGGAGAGAAAATTTGAAGGACTAAGCGAGGAAACAGGAGCCAAATAACAAGCTTTGTACGTGAATAGAAATTTTCTTTAAGAAAGTAATACAATTGGCAACTCAATCCAAGTTTATATCTTTAAGGCACAAAGCATCAAAATTAGATGACAAAATGTTCAAGTACAAAAAGGAGAATTGTGAACTGTATAAACATTTATTCAATATCCAAAAGCAAGATGCCACGCTATAGAAAGAAATTAAAACCTTGAAAGCAACTTTACAAGGAGAAATTAATAAAAAACTTTAACTTTGGGAAAATGACCGAATATGCTTGGCTTGGGAGGAAAAAGTCCTTAGAAAATTGGATGACCTTGAAGACTTTAAGTATACCTGCTCACAAGATGAGTACCACGAGGCGAATTTAAGGATGAGTTGGCATCTATTGAAGTAAAAAGTTGTGCTGACAGCATGATCCAATCTATTCAGGAAATGTACCACCATTGCGATGCTTCTGGAAGTTACACCTGAAGCAACTCCAGTGTCCACTCAAATACCTATTAGAAATACTGCACCAATCATTATTAAAGATTTTAAGAGCACTCTTTTTTTGCCCATTTTCCATTGAGATAGTGCGCCTGCCTTCATCCGTTTATTGAGTAATGATGTATGGCTATAGCAACTTACAGAAAGCTGTCACCATTGTAAATTGACTCTATACTTCAAGTCAAATGTCTAGTTTTGCCTTACCTTCATGTTGAGAACTGGAGCTATAAGGAGATGAAGGAGGCGATTCTGAAAATACTTGGTAGTCAAGATAAGATGACAGCATGGAAGCAAGAATTCATGAAAATTTAGTTAAATAAGGGTGAAACGATGGGTGCGTTTGCTGATCATTTTTATGAGGAAGCACGAATCCTCAGTGGGCTACTATGATGACTGATTTTTAAGGAATAATTGTGATGCAGAATGTGCTGCACTCTCTCCAAGACTTGCATCAAATTTTGGCGTCCATTCTTACTAGCAAATGCACCATTTCTACAGATGGTAGAACAACTAAAAATCTTGTCAGCAACGTTTGAGGCACCAAATTGGACATACAAACAAAATCATAAATTTAAAAATAATAAGTGTTTGGGACAATTTACTGACAAATCCAGAGATTTAAAAATTGTGGGATCAAAGATAAATGTATGAAGGATCTAGACCGCCTAATAAGCCCTGGTTAACTTGTGATAAGAGCGGACAACATGGTCATTTCGCAATAGCTGTGGACAACATAAACTGAAGGATCAGATCAATTTGGTCCAGCCCAAGGAGAAACAGTAAACTTAAAACGGGCAGGGAAAAGACTGTGTAGTATAGACAAGGGACAATCTAGAACTGCAGATAACCAAGTTCCCCCAGATAAATTATACAAATTGGACAAGTTGGATTTATTTGTGGATAACCTGAGTTAGATCACCTTCATAATTGTCTACCAAGATGTAAACGTGACAATGAGATCAAAATTGAAGGGGATTGCCTCTGAAATTGTAAAGGAGGTAGCTCGCCCATATGCCTGATTAATAGTGGAAAAAGACCAAATGCTGAAGATGAGACTGAATTATTAGATGCCAAGCTAGGAGAAGTCAAGGTTTTGATTCCAATTGCAACAATTCAAAAAATGTTCCCCAATATATCAGCTCATTTGATTCATACCCTGAATTTGGCCAACAAATCTGTTATACATTCAGTAAATAATAGCCTATCTTATGTTTCTGAGTGCATGTATATGGTTATTTTGGTAAACTGAGTCCCCATCAGGGCAATAATCGACAGTAGAGAACCAATCAATATAGTATCAACCAAATTAGGTAAGAATTTCAGAGGCCAAACCGGATCTAGAGCACAGGATGCAGTATGAGATGGGTGCCGCTAACTCTACAACTTCCTACGGGGCATATAATGCTCTGCCCCTGCAGTTTGGATCCTTGGTCATAACCAGTTCTAGTGATTGTCCTGGCTAACCAGAATTACAACACCTCATTGACACTGACTTCATGTGGAAGAGATGGGGTCAGTGTGACTTTATGGAAGACACTTTGACAATTCAGGGGCAGACATTGCCGTTAATTTATCAATATGAATGGAAGGTGCCTCTCAGTAAGAGAATTATTTAATTAATTTAATCTATAAGGATGGGACATTACCTTTTGGCTACAAATTGGTTTTAAAGAAAATTAAGAAGTTACCCAAACATGTAGACAAAAATCACTTAGTTCCAATTCGTTCTAAGGAAGATGTCATAATAAAGCCAGGAATGCATCAAATCATGGAGACCAGACAAAATTTGGAGATCCTGGAACCGTTATATCAGAGAACAAAAGCTCCTTGGCAACAATTGAGGATCAAGCCTTGGGTAGCCCCAGGGATTTTAATCCCCAACTCATGAGGAGATTTGAGTCCTTTTGGCCAATATGGGAAAAACTTTGATAAAAGTCAAACGACATCAGGTAGTTGAACTTGCCCAGTTGAAACTAGTATCAAGAGATTTGTTCCTTCCATAAATTCGGAGAATTAGATGAATTAGTTTACTAAAGGATACCAATGTGAATATTCACACGCTATTTGAAAGGTATTGGTTAGTTGGGTTAACAGAGGTTAAGAAGGACAAAGTTTTAGCCTTAATTGAAAAGTACCAAATTATTCTGTGCAAGATGACAATGATCTTGGGTGCGCAAAGGATGTTCTGCACTGAGTCAATACTGAAGATGCTGGACCAATTCAATTGAGACCTATTTAAAGGTCTAGGGTGGCAGAAGCAGTTTTTTCTAAAGAAATTGAAAACTCATAGAGCATGGAATAAATGTACCTTTGTCCATCCCATGAAAAAGTCCTATATTAATTTTTAAAAAGAAAGATGGATTGAATTGAGTCATAATTGATCACCATCAGTTGAATAAAACATGAAAAAGGACTTGTATCCCCTATCAAGAACAGATAATGCATTGGACAAGTTAGGAGGAGCTAAGTTTTTTCCACCATAAAATAAATCTCCAGTTATTTGAAAATAGATATACCCCAGAGGATCAAGATAAATGTGGCATTACCATGTCACAGGAGATATATCAGCTGACAAGGATGCCTCAAGGCTTGTGTAACACCTCTGCAACATTCCAACGGGCAATGGACACAATTTTATTGGATCTGAAGCTGTCCTGTGCCCTTGTATATCTGGATGATATTGATGTATTTGGCCAAATGTTCACCAATCACCTACACCACCTTGAAGAAGTGTTTAATTGACTGCTTCTGCAAATCTCAACTTTAAGACAAGAAAGTACAATTTCTTCAAGGAAAATTGTAATACTTGGACTTGTAATTAATGCAGAGGGACTCAAGCCACACAAACAGAAGGTAGATGCGATCAAACAGATGTCAGTCCCTAAGAGCATTTGGAATACTCAAGTTTTTCATGGAATGACCAGCTACTATCACTGACTCATTAAGGATTTTAAAATACCTGATTTGCTTTTCCATTTACTGAAAGATCCAAAGAAGAATTCATCTAAAATGATGAGGCTCAAAATGCATTTGATGAATTGAGGAAATACTTGGCATCAAGTCCAATTTTTGATTTTATTTAATTTATTTAATTATTTGAGGTAAGCTGACCAGGGGACGGACATTACCAAAGCCAAAAAACTAAAAACCCTACATAACAAAGTGATTCAAATAAAAATCTCAAAATGAGAGGATTGAATGATACACCCCAAACAAAAACAACCATCCAGGTGGGGCAGCGGAAAACCTCTTATTCAACTATGGCAGAAGGGGAGGGGGATTGGGGGCTCATCTTCAGCAGCAGCTTCCTCATCCCAGAGTAGGGCACATGTCAAGGTGGAGCGCAAGGGCATCAGGGCATTGGCGAAATGTGGTTCAATATCACTAATGTTCGGTATCTCATGGAAAAAGCCATCTAAAAATGGCGCTGATATATTCAGCTAAAGCTTTTTCAGCTTTAATGCAGGCGTCTGGGAGTTTAACAAGTGTTAATATTAATTTTGGTAATCTTATCTTTAGGATTCCATACTACAGTTGCCACATTCTGGATAGCGTCATTGACATTTTTGTGTATTAATTCATTGTAATCTTACTTTGTGGTGTGAGGGTTGAGGGGATAACAGGAGGGGAAATAACTCCTGTGAGCATCACCACTGATTTGGAGACTGATTTGCAGAGGGGAGGACAATCTGGCGTGGCAGATGCTTTGATTCCAATCTAGTGGTCACTGCAAAATGGTTCTGCATTTGGCTGTGGGGCATATAAACGAGGGGGTATTTGGCGTCCCATTCTGCATTAACAAACTGCTCAATTTGTAGAGATGGTTCTTCAATGAACTTACCCGATTCATCAATTTCAGCTAATAATTCCCATAGGTTCTGGTTAAATTGAATTGGGGAATCGGCGTATGGTTGAGGTTTGGTTGGTTTATTTGAGGAAGCATGAGAGCAAACTGGGATCCAAACTGGTGCTTGATTGGAGGGAGCGTGTGTGGCACTGGGGCGAGGAGGAGGCTGATTTTTGGCTGCAGGCGCGGCTGCAGCAACAGGCTTTGGGGGGGGAAAGGTACGAATGTACCCCATATAAAACTGGCGTAGAATGGGCAGCGGATTAGAGCCTGGAAGACAAAAAATCAGAGCCATCAGAAGCAGCTAAGGAAGGGCACTTGCATTTATTGTGGTCCAACTTGAAAAAGGATGGTTAGATCTTCTGCCCGCCCTTGACGCGGGACCAGAATAGATGGTCTGGGACAGAAGGGATGATGGCGTGTGGGGAAATCAACAAGGCAATTTTACTAAATTAAGGGCTGATTGTGGCATATGCCTGAGGCCCAGCGAGGCGTGTGGCCCCATTTGGGACCACAAATTGTAAGATGGGGTTGGAGCCATAGGCTGCCAAACCGGCCATGAGCTCCTGGTGGAGAACTTCAGGGGGAGGTGGGTGGGCAGGCCAAAAAACTGAACCACCAAAGTGGTATTGTTGGGAGCCAGGTCCAAATTGTGGGTAGAGTAAACCTGGATAACCAGGCGCACAATTGCCGCAGTAGCAGCATCAGCTTCACAGGTGAAGCCAAGTTCAAAATCCCTTATAGGGGTGGAAATCAATAAAACTGGCGGGAGTCATCACAATCTGAGCCATTTCAATAGTGGATTTATCATGGTAAGGGAAAAGTTTCCCATAATTGACCCTAAGGCTGAATCACATGTTGCTCTGGGTGAGCACCAGGGGGAAATGAGGCACCACATGGGTATGAGCGAGGTAGGTGTCAAAGTCCTTGGGAGGAACAAATTGTCCCAGGTGTTTGTTATGACTGGACAGACCAGTATGAGCCTTTTACCACCAAATGAAAATGGTGGAATGAGTTTCGTCGCTGCCTCACACTGGAGCAGCCAGCAGGGAATCTTAGTACATCAGAGCAAATTATGGCAGGCGATCAAAATTTACATTTTCCATAAGATTTGCTCATAAAGTTATGCCGAGTGGTAAGAGAGAATGAGTCCAATCTTAAAACAAAAATTTGAGAGGCTACTCATTATTCAATTGGATGTGTTGCTGATGGCAATAGGAGCCATCCTTAGTCAAGTAGATGAAAATGGGGATGAGCACCCCGAGGCATATGTCAGCCAAACTCTACTAAAGGCTGGGAGAAACTATACTGCCACAGAACAAGTTATCTTCCAATATATTCCTGCAAGCAATTTTGAGTCTATATCTATGGAATGCATTTCAAGGTTGTGACCAACCACGTTTATTTTGGGTGGCTTTATAAACTCAAAGAACCAGAAGGAAGATTGACGTAGTGGGCTTTATAGTTGCAGGCCTACAACTTTGAGATAGAACATCAGGCTGGAGACAAAAATCAAAACGCTAATGGTTTATTGAGGTTACTAGTTGTTCTTGCTGTGCAAGATCATGTTGATGACCTATTCAAGCAAATAATATGTGGGGAATTATAATGAGAGCCATTCAAAGTTTAAAAAGTGCTTAAAAAGGAGATGGAGAAGACTAAAATTGTCAACAGTCAATTATTCAAATTGAATGACTGAAGGAGGCTTTTGTATCCAAAAACCTTTGGAATGCACAGAAATAATTTGGGCCACCCACAAGGTTGTCGGACATAATAGGTTAAAGAAGATTCTTGAACACATTAGGAAAGACTACTATTGGGGTCCTTTAGTTATGCTTTGCCAATTATGTTACCTGTTGTGTGGATTGTCAGCTCCACAAGTTGCATAAAAATGTAACAAATAATCAATTGGTGAAGCCAGGATTTGCATGGCACACAATTTCAATTGACATTATGGGATCATTAAGTGTGATTATGGGTGGGGTACGTTGATCATAGTAGCAATCAAACACCTTACTAGGTGGGCTGAAACGCAAGCTTTGATCCAAGAAGATTCCCTGAGTACCTCCAAATCTATCCTGGAGCAGGTGGTATATTGACATGGTTGTCCCCAAATGTTGCTGAGCGACAACGTGACAAATTTTACCTCATTTGTAATTCCATGCCTGAATGATCTAATGGGGATTAGAGAGGTGGTGTCTGTGCCCTATCAACCTGAAATGAACGGAGTTGTTGAAAGAGTCAATGGAATGCTTGCTGATATGCTAAGAAAGCTGATCTAAGGTAAAGCATCATCTTGAAGCATCTTATCTAAGTTAGGTAACTTTTACATACAATATCATTCTTCATTCAGCAATGGCAAAAACGCCGTTTGAATTATTGTATAACTGTAGGGCAGCATTGCCACCAATTCTCTATTCAGCAGTGGAGCTGACACTGGGGATGAGTGCAGATAAATACCTATATCATTTCACAAACCTAATTGTGGATCTCTAATCTCAAGCTTATGATATGATGATAAAATTAAAGATTCATGCCAAAAAAGCTGATGATAAGAGTTGATCCCCCTTATAAAATTACCGTTGGAGAACAAGTAGCCTAATGTTATACACATGGGTTTAGTTGCTGAAATAAGCCAGATGTATTATGGTTGGGACCATTTGAGAATATTTTAAAAATGGAAAAAAATGCCAACACAGTCAAAAATGTGTCCAATAGTTGTGTGATTACTAGAGTACATGGCAAATTTCTTAAAGTATTATATTTAACTGAGGTAAGCTGACCAGAGGACAGACATTACCGAATATATGTGAAACTAAGAGAATAACTAAGAAATATAAAAATTGGGCACCCCAGGGTACTCAAGTTACCCCTGTTGCCAGCGGGACTGCCAGGTATGGGGGGGTTGGTGCACTACTCTGAGGGGGTTTCCCCTGCTATGGAGCAGGTGTGAAGGAAAGGGTCTGTGTGGAGGAACCAGAGTGGGAACCACGATTCTATGAGCGCCTGTTGCCTTGGCCTCATATATCCATAGAGCCAGGCTTGGAAGTGCTCCAGTAAGTGGACGTGGAACCTGTTGATAACCCCATGGATGGTTGGGACCGTGCCCTTGAACGCATCTAAGGCAATTGTGTGTATTGTCCACATTGCAATGTGTATTATTAGGGAGCGGAGGGTAGATGGGATTGGTGACTCCATCTGGAGCGCGAAGATACTCTTTGATATCGAGAATTCTTGTTTGTTTTGAATCTTGAGCAGGCGTGCGACTTACTGCCATATAGCTTGGGTTGGGGGGCATGTTTCTAGGCGGTGATGTAGGGATCCCTCCCCTCCACATACTGCACATGTTTTGTGGAGGGAGTTGGAGCGGTCCGCCGTCCTATAGGTCCTTCTCAAACAGCGCCAGGCGTTTGCTCTTATCCTTAGTTGTAGGAGTGGGTGGTGTGTCATTTTCCACATTGCTTACTGTGTGGTTAAATCATAGGGAATGTCCAGCATATCTAGGTATTCTATCCTAGCTATGCTTGGGGTTGTTGCGAGCATATCCCTTTGGGGGTGGTTTTCTGGGTTTCTTAATTTGAATTGGGGGCTGGGTCGTCCCCTTCCCTGTATAGTACCCATGTTCTCTATGGTCCATCCCATACAGTGGATACTTTGGAGGATATGTTTGAAATGAGGGGAGGCTCCATGCGGACCCGTTGCAGTAGGGTGCTTGGCAAGGTATGAAAGTAGTCTGGGTGGACTATGTGGGTTGGTTAATTTTGAGCGCCTGTGCAAAGTTAGTCCTTGCTGCTCTGGACCAATGTTGTTGCGGGAGGTCTGGAGCAAGGATTTCCTTTATCCAGGTACCTAGGATGTGATTGGCATGGCTCTCAAAATCTATTAGTCCCATGCCTCCGCTTGAGCGTGGGCTAAAATGTGTTTCCATCCGTATAGGAGGGTGAGAGCCAGGCCACAGCCAGCCCTGGATAAGCGCGCGAATTGAGGTTATAAAGGTAGGTGAGAAGGCTATCGCATGAGCCTGGTACCAAAGTATTGGGAGGATGAGCGAGTTAGCAACTGTAACTCGTCCTGTTGTCCTGGGGTTCTCCCCTTGAGGGAGGCTACTCGTTTGGATACCCATTGTAACAGGTTACTTTCCTTTGTCTCATTAGCATATCCCCCTGATTCTAGCCAGATTCCAAGGTGTCAGACAGGAGTGGTGGTGGGAGGTGTTGCAAAGGGTAAAATAATTGGGTTTTTTCTTCGAGTGTTGGTGTGAGGTTCTGATATTGTGGCCCAATTGTTTGTTTATTTGCCTAAGAGGATGATTTGTGTCTTCCTTTTGTTGAGCGATGCATTATTCACCTTGGAGTAAACCTCTAGAGTGTGTTCCAGCTGTTGGACATCTTAATTGGTTGCTATACCTGCTACGCAGTCATTTGCAAAGGCCAGTATCTTGACTGTTGGTTGTCCTTGTGCGGTTATTCCCATGAGACATGAGTCAGTTACTCGGAGGAGCCGGTCAAAGCTGAAATTGTATAGCAGTGGGCTGAGGGGATCCCCTTGTTTGAGCCCTCTGTGTGGTTTAATATTGTTTTTTAGGAATCCAGGGCCGCATACAGCCATGGTTGCAGATTCTGTTAGGAGCATCGCCCATTTTATGAATCTTGGTGGAAGTTTGAAGGCATGTAGACATTCTTTTAGGTATGGCCAGCTAACACGGTCATACGCCTTTTCCTGATCCAAGAAGACCAGGGCACCAGTTGATTTGGATTGGCAAATGTTTGCAACAGGGTGTATGTTGTCCCAGATTAAACGCCCTGGTATAAACCCAAACTGGTTGGGTGATAGGACATCAGATGCAATTGCACCTAATCTAGCTGCTAAAATTTTTGTTAGAATTTTTGTGTCAGTGCTGGAGAGTGCAATTGGGCGCCAGTTGGCCAGGTCCAACTTGTCACCCTTTTTATACAAGGTTATAATGTAGGATTCATGGCCTCCTGGTAATAGGAGTGCTTCCAACAAACTCTGGTTCATTGACGCCAATAGGGAGGGCGATTTGTTGAAAATATTTTTCGTAAAATTCGTAGGGTATCCCATCAGGCCCTGGGCATTTCCTACGTGGTGCACCGCAAATTGTTTCCCAAAGCTCCTCCCGTGTAATAAGGGATAGTATATTGTAATTTGGTGGTGCACTTTGTATCTAGGCAGTTTGAATAAACTTTTAAGTTTTTGTGGATCTGTTGGCATATCGCGATAAAATTTGGTGTAATAGCGGTGTACTTCCGCCATGACCTCCTCAGGGTCAGTTGCCATGGTGCCATTAGTCTGCGGACCTGTGTGCATGTGGGCTGGTTTCTGTGGGAGTTGAATTGGCGGAAAAAGTATGTTGAACAGGTTTTGCCTTCCTTTATGAACTTTCCTTTGTCCAATACTTTGATTCTTTGTTGGTGTTCAAAGATGAGATTGTTAAGTTGGGCTGAAATTTCTGCCCATTTGCATCCCCAATTAGGGCTATAGCCAGATCTCGGAGTATTTATTTCCAGGTGATCTAATTCTGCCAAGGTACGCTTGATTGTGGCTGTGTCCGCGGTGTACTTGCGTGATGCAATATGTTGGGTTTTGTTGATTAAATCTTTTTTGAAATTTTCCCATGTTCCAATGGGATCCAAAGTGAATGGGGCTGTGAATTCTGGGTTTGTAGCCTTGTTTTCAACTCAATCAGATATCTCAGGAAATTTTATATTTTCTGGGTGAAGCTTTCTCTAAGGCGACACCTGTGTGTGGGATTGGGTTGGCGCTAACTGCACCATAACTAATCGGTGGTCAGAAAAATTGATCTTTTTTGTTGTAAATTTGGAAATTCTTGAGTGGTGGGATTGTGGGATTAGGATGTGGTCAATAAGACTCATTGATATGAGCAGTCCCTTGCATATGTTGGGTCTCGTCATGTAGGAAGGATTGGTGAATTGGGGGGAAGAGCATCCTGTAAGCCAAGAGATGCCTTCATTGTGCAATATTCAATGTGTCCAGGTGGGTATCCTCTGGGATTAGACCATCGATCTGTATTGGGGTTATCATAGCAGTTGAAATCGCCTAACATGATGATATCTGGTGGGAGGGTGAGAATAGAAATTTTTTCAAAAAATTGTTTTCTCTCAGTTGCAGTGCACGGTGCATAAATACATGCCAATGAAATTATTTCATCTTGGCATGTGATTGTTGCTACCAGGACTTGACCGTGCAAGTGTGATGATGAATTTGTAATTTTAAATTTTTTGTTGTTTTGGACTATCACCCCACAGTGAGACGTCCATACTGATTGTGATGGTGCGACCCTGGTTGACCAGGATTCTTCTTCCCCTTGTAGGCAGTGGGTTTCTTGGATGGCTAAGATGTCTACAAGAGGTTTTTTCAGGAATGCCAGATTTTTGGCTTGGGATGTATGAGCCCTGGCTCCCACGATGTTTAACATCTCTATTGACACTGAGGTGCCCGCGGTGCCTCAGGAGCGGTTGGGAGGACCCTCTGGCCCTATCCCACCATGGCTCATTTTGGCCATGCTCCACATTTGTAATCCAACTCTTTCACTGCCATTGTTGGTTCCCTTGATCTGACCCAATGATTCAAGGGAATTGCGATTTTTTGCATTATTTTCAACTTTTCCTGCACAGGTCTAATGTTGATTTGATGTGGGTTGTTGAT
This sequence comes from Massospora cicadina, assembly GCA_022478985.1. NCBI lineage: Eukaryota > Fungi > Entomophthoromycota > Entomophthoromycetes > Entomophthorales > Entomophthoraceae > Massospora > Massospora cicadina. The sequence continues at coordinate 45,433 of JAKSZP010003200.1, forward strand.
TGGTTTTATATTTTTAAGGTTCAACTTTGTTGCATTGGCACCACATTTTCACCCAAATTGCGGTTGCATTGTTCCTCAGTATGTGCATGACTGATAACGCTTTGAGGCTCAGTCTGGTTACTGTGAAAATTTTTGACCTGGGCATATTGTTCTGATTGGTTGTTTTGGTGAATATCCGAAATATCCTCCCAAATTTGTCCGTGGTTAATGGCAGACTCCGCATGTGCCGCTGCTTCAGCCACTGTTCGCTTGCAGGCTTTTTGTGCCACTTTACGTTGTTTTCATGTAACTGGGTCCACGATGGAGTATAGTCCATCTTGACCCAGCAAAACAGTGGTGGCCATCAGTCATTTTGGCGAAGTTTTCATTATCTTCATCCATAGCTTCTTCACAAAAATTATTTTCCATTAAGCCCTCTTTCACAGGGCATGCATGTTCTTGTGGCCCAGTGAGCCACAGTGGTTGCAAATGGGTGGTGCGCGTTCCGGTGTAACTCAGAATGCTGCTGACTGGCCCCCATCTGTGAAGTGAAATTCTGTTGCGCGGGGAATTCTGAATAAATCCTCTTCCACTTCTGGGAAGGGGTTGATTACAGTGATAGACCGCAAGATCTACTTAGTAAGGTTTTGTGAACATATTTATTAAGCCATGTATGCCCAAGTAATCACATCAATTGAAACTAGTATATTGGATCATCAAGACATTAAAATTTTATTTATTTGAGGTAAGCTGACCAGGGGATGGACGTTACTGAAACTAAAACTAACTAAAACTAACATAACTACTTGTTTCAAACAAATTAACCTAATGAGCGGATTGAATGAAACAAATCAAAAAACAACCAACCAGGTGGGCAGCGGAAACCGCTCATCCCTCCATGGTGGATGGGGATGGGGGGTTGGGGGGCTCGTCTTCAGCAGCCTCTTAGGCAGCAGCTTCTTCCTCCCATAGTAGAGTGCATGTCACAGCTGACAGTAATGGCGTTGGGGCATCTGCGGCATGGGGTTCAATATCACTGATAATTGGAATTTAATGGAAATTGCCAGCTAGATAAATGGCACTGAGATATTTGGTTAAAGCTTTTTCTTCTTTGATGCGGGCATCTGGGAGTTTAACAAATGTGGCAATGTTGGTTCAGGTTATTTTGCTTTTGGATTTCGTGTTATAATTGCCACGTTCTGGATAGCATTGCTTGCGTTTTTGTATAGCTGGTTCACTGTGATTTTAATTTTTAAAGTTAAGGTTGCGGGGATAACAGGAGGTGGAATTCCTCCTATGAGAATCACTACTGATTTAGCGACAGCTTTATGCAGGGGACAACAATCTGGTGTTGCAGCTGCTTTGACTGCAAGCTGGTGATCACTGCAAAATGATTCAGCGTTTGGCTGTGGGGTATAAAGTCAAGGGGGATATCTAGCTTCCCATTCAGCATTAATGAACTGCTCAATTTGCAGAGATGGGTCTTTAATGAACTTACCTGAGTCGTCAATTTCAGTAATAATTACCATGAGTTTTGGTTGAATTGGATTAGGGAATTAGCATACAGTTGAGGTTTTGTTGATTCATTTGAGGAAGCAAATGAATCTAACTGGGATCCAATATGATGCTTGATTGGTGGAATTATTTATGGCATTGGGGTGAGGAGGAGGCTGATTGGTGGCTGCAGGTGCAGCTGCAGCAACAGGCTTTGGGGTGGGGAGGTAGGATTGTGCCCCATACTGGAAATTGTACAGGGTGAGCAGCAGATTGGAGGTCAGCGGATGAGTCATCCAATCTGCCAGAAGTGGATGAGGAGGGCACTTGAATTTTGAGTGGTCTAATTCAAAACATGATGGACAGATCATCCACCCGCCCTCAATGCAGGCCCAAAACAGATGGTCAGGTGCTGAGGGAATAATGGCGTGCGACAGAATTGACTCCACGATTTCATTAAATTCAGGGCTGTTAGTGGCATATGCCCAAAGCCCAGCGAGTTGTGTGGCCCCATTTGGGACCAAAATTGTAAGATGGGGTTGGAGCCATAGGCCGCCAAACCATCCATCAGCTCCCAGTGGAGCACTTCATGGGGGAGGTGGGTGGGCAAGCCAGCAAACTGAACCACCAAGGTGGTGTCTGCTGGGAGCCAAGTCTGAGTTGTGGGGAGAGGGTGCCTGGAATACCAGGGGCACAGTTGCTGCAGTGGCAGCGTTGGCTTTGCAGGTAAAGCCATAGTAAAAATACCCTTTGTAGGGGCGGAAATCTATAAAATTGGCGGGTGTCATCACCGTCTGTGCCATTTTGATAATGGCTTGGTCATGGTATGGGAATAGTTTCCCATATTTGACCCTTAGGCCATAGCACATGTTGCTCTGGGGAGCACTAGGGGGCAGCGAGGTGCTTCTTGGGTATGAACAAGGTGGGCGTCTAGTTCCTTGGGCGGAATGAATCGTCCCATAGGTTTGGAATGACTGGGTGAACCAGTACTAGCGCGTTTTCCTGCCAGACAGAAAATGGCGGGGGAGTTTTGCCACTGCCCCATGCTGGAGCAGCTGGAGGAGAATCTGAGGACATTGGTGTGAAACTACAATGGTTGAATTTGATTTTTTTTTATAAAGTTTGTGTAATTTTGCTTGTAAAGTTATGCTAAGTGGAAAGAAAGTTTTTTAAGCCATTAAAATTTTATTGTTGTTTAATTGGGTATGCATGGATCATTTTAGGTCCCTGATATCTCCTAGAGATTTTATACATACTTATTTTGTAAAAAAATCTTTTTCATATTTAATTAAATTAATACTACAGCTTCTTAGAACATCTGAACCACCCTTTTATTTTATGAAGTCCAATTTTATTTATAAGACAAAATTACCTCAGATTATCCTTTTTAGTAAGTCATGTATAAGCTCATTTTATCCTTTAAACTTGAGCTTCAATTAACATACACCTGATCAATATTTGCACTATCACAATAAAGGTATTCATAAGAGCTTTTCTTTCCGCTTGACATCACTTTCAAGTGATTTTGATTGAAAAGTAACTGTTAACTTCCATTGCCACCTATACCGCATCAGTTTTCCATTTATGTCTGTGGATCCACCACCTGCTGCCCCATACTTGGGCAGCGATGCTCCATCTGATAGCTTTTTTCACCTGGCAGGCAAACGCATATGGATGGGCTCATCCAGACTGTCTAATGCATCAGGCCAATTTGTCCATCCAAGGGACTTAATATTACTTTTAGCGTGAGTCCCCTCAACCCACCCCCTTTCCCTACCCCAATCTAATATTCGCCTTTACCTCTGAGTCAAGTATGGATGTTTCTTCCCATATTCTGACAAAGAAATAATTGAGCTGGCAATGGCCTCATTTGCACCAGCTGGATTTATCAGCTTCCGCCCTTACAAGGGCTATTTTGATATAGGCTTTCCCACTTAAGGGGACGCGGCTGCTGTAGCAACTATGCCCTTAATATATAAAAACACATCTTTACCACCACCTGTACACGCCTCCCCAGTGATACCACATCTGTGGTGACCTTTTCAAACCTTCCTTCACACCATCCACCTCAAACACCCTATAAAGAATTGATGATGGGGCTCCAAATATGATACAGACCCCATCCTCCACTTCCTGGTCCCAAGCGGTGCTGAGCAATTAGTGGCACCATGGGCAATGGCCACCATTACCCCCACTAGCTAACCATAGCCCAACACATCCCACCATGTGCCTATATCCCATATGCACCAGATCACTTCTTTTGGGCTCGCATTGACAATAGCCGCACAGTTTGCCCCCTCTGCCATGAGTTGGATCACTCCAAAAGGCCTGTCGACACAATTCAAAAAATGTGGAAACTGCTAAGCCCACACGTGAGGCTAGTCAAACAGCGTTTGAGTAGGGATTTTGGCTGCACCCACCCCCTCCAGCTGACCATTTGAAAAAATATGCAAATCTTTGCAACTAAAGCCCAAGCCAGCCAAATTTCTCACAATATACCTAATTGAAAGCAGGTTTAGACCCAAATTCAATCCAACCAATTTACTGCCCCAAAACTTACCCAAACAAAGCCACATCTCTCTGAATCAATCATACTCAACCAAGATCCCTGGGGCTTATTAGATAAAATAACCAAATCTGGGGAAATTGTCCCACCTCCCAACTTTCCAATTAATTTGAAACTGTATATACCTTCAGATTTCGATGCCCCATTCCCACCCAATAAATATGTCCCCAAACCACTGCTACCCCATTTTTGAGTGACCATCAGCTTGCTGAGGCTTCAGTGGCCTCTACTGATAGCTTCCATCTCTGCAAATCTGCGGCACTCTTGATCGCTGAATTTATAGAAGGGCTACATTAAACTATATTCCCTGACAATTTCCCTGAGGTTGAAAAAGTGGAAATCAAATAATTAAGAGAAACTTCCACCTCCGCTGTCAAACATGATGTTGCACTGTCAGAATTTTCCCCCACCACACGTATCACCAGAGCCAATATCACAAATCCTTCCCAGCTTCCCAATGCATGCATACAAGCTGAACACCATATGCAGAACTCTTATGGCTTTGCTCCAGGCCCAGATTGTTACTAAAGATATTAATAATTATCTATTTCACCTTGACCCACATCCTGAAAATTCCCCAACCCGCTTGCTATCGGATTTTCTCCACCTCTTCAATAGTGAAGATGAAAATGATAATCCACCTAATCCCCCTCCCCTCCGCCATGGTGGGATAAGCGGTTCACAGCTGCTACACCTAATAAATTAATTTTCCTTATGTTTTGGTGTCTCGCCACTCATTTAGGGCGTTTGGTTTGTGTTTTCAGTTTGCTTATTTGGTTTTGTATCAGTAATGTCCATCCCCTGGTCAGCTTACCTCGTTTGTAATTTAGAATTTAAATTAAAAAATTTAAAAAATGGCGGTAATTCATTTGGCTAAAGCTTTTTTGGCTTTAATGCGAACTTCTGGTAGTTTAACAAATGTGGCAATATTGGTTTGGGTAATCTTAGCTTTTGGATTCCATGCTACAGTTACCATATTCTGGATAGCGTCATTGACATTTTTTTGTGTAATTAAACAGATTAAGCTTACTTTTTGGAGTAAGATTCATGGGGATAGCAGGAGGTGGGATTCATCCTGTGAGCATCACCACTGATTTGGCAGCAGCTTTGTGGAGGGGATGGCAATCTGGTGTGGCAGCTGCTTCTACTGCAAGCTGGTGGTTGCTGTAGAATGATTTGGCACATGGATGTGGGGCATATAAATGAGGGGGAATTCTTTGTCCCATTTTGCATTACAGAACCAGGTGACTTGCAGCAATGGTTCTTCAATGATATTACATGATTCATGAATTTCATCCAAAAACTCCCATGGGTTCTGGTTAATTAAATCGGGATTTGTTATATGGTTGTTATTGGTTGATTATTGGAGGATGCATGGGAGCAGACTGGGGTCCAATCCTGTGCTTGATTAGAGGAATCATGTGTAGCACTGGGGCAAGGTGGAGGCTGATTGGTGACTGCAGGTCCAGCTGCAGCAACAGGCTTTGGGGAGGGGGAGGTAGGATCATACCCTGTGCCAGAACCGGCATGAAGTGGGTGGCAGATTGGTGGCCGTCAGACAAAGAGATCAGCACCGTCAGAAGCAGTTAGGGATAACCACTTGCATTTCAAGTGGTCCAAATCGAAACAGGATGGATAGATCGTCCATCTACCCTCAACTTGGGCCCATAATGGATGGTCAGGGGCAGAGGGGATAGCATCATGATGGGGAATTGATGGGGCAATTTTTTTGTTTCAGGGCTAATCATGGCATACGCCCAAGGCCCAGCGAGGCGTGTGGCCCCATTTGGGACCACAAATTGCAAGATGGGTTGGAGTCATAGGCTTCTAAACCTTCCATCAGCTCCTGGTGGAGCACCTCAGGGGGGAGGTGGGTGAGCAAACCAGCGAACTGAACCAACAAAGTGGTGTCTGATGGGAGCCAGGTCTGAGTTGTTGGGAGAGGGGTATCCTGGAAGACCAGCGGCACAGTTGCCACAGTAGTGGCATCAGCTTCACCGGTGAAGCGAGATCAAAATACCCTTATAGGGGTGGAAGTCAATAAATCTGGCAGGTGTCATCACCGCCTGAGCCATTTCAATAATGGCTTAATCATTGTAGGGGAAAAGTTTCCCATATTTGACCCTAAGGCTGAAATGCATGTACAGAATCATACCAGGGGTTTGGTATGACTTGGCATACCAGTCTGAGCGCATTTCCCTGTTGGACAGAAAATGACAGGGGGGTTTCGCCACTGCTCCACACTGGGGCAGCCAGCGGAGAATCTGAAGACATCAGAGCAAAACTACATCAGGCGATTGAGTTTTACTTTTTAACTGTATAATTTGCTTGGAAAGTTACCCAATTGGAAAGAGATCCTTTCTTAATGGATATGGAGTCCACTACCTGAGCTTTGAGTCCTGATAACTCATCTCAAACTCGCATAACTTCAGCCTTGTTAATAGTCTTCATATCGCTTGAAAGCAGTTGAAAATCTGAAAATTTTTTATATTATTTATTTCTACTTAAAGAAATAATAATATTGACTTAATATTTTATAGCGGTGTCCATTTCAGCCTACTCCAATCAACTATTTTGGGATTCTGCACTCACCAGCCTCATCTCAGCCACAATCCCCTTCACTTAACAGTTTGCCACTCATACTCCTGACTTCTTACTGACAGACAACATTAACTAATAAACCCTTTGTAGTAAGTACCACATGTTGAAACTGGCACTGCACAGGTTCTTAAAGGGTTCTATCATTTTACTAACCAAGCTTCTGTTTAAAAAAAGTAAACAATTGGCTAAATATTGGTTCAGGTAAACTGGAACCTTGACTCTTAAGATATTTAGGGAACCGTTGCTATTGATAAAATTAATACATGTAAAATACTAGTAAAATCAAATATAAAGGTACAATATTAGCGTTATTAGTCTATTGCATACATAGGTGACTCATGGCAATAAATGCTTACCTATCAGAAATCATTGTCATCTTTTGTTAAAAATACTATAAGCTAAGGTAATGAGTGTCACTATATGGAGTATAATAAAACTTTTTTTCTCGTTGCAATCATTAATTGCAACTGATTTGAATCAAAACTAGATAGTCTTTATAATCTCTCCAAGGAGTTTAGTGTGCACTCAATGTTAGGTAGTATTTGGGCTAGCAAGGTAAAGGGCACATGATTGGTCTTCACAGAATCAAAAGTTAGGAAACGCCCAGGCAACACTAATGGCCAGTATAAAACTAAGAAAACGGCAGAGTTGTATCCTACCAGAGATTTTAGCTTGGCAACCCAAATTCAAATAATACATCAAAACTCCACATTCCCAGCCCCTATCATCAGTGGAGAACAGGCACCAGGATTTTTTTGGAAATTAATTTGATGGAACTGTGGAAAAAGTTCTGTAGTAATGTACCCAAACACTTCCCATTTTTCGTGTATGTAGCCCTCATTCTATGATCTGGGGCTGGCTAGACCTTGGGTTTGAAACCAAGCAAGCAGCGGACGAAGCTGCACAGGTGTGTGTGGTAATAGATCTCCCAGATGATCAACAGGTTGTTAAAACAAAGTGCACTAGATGGACCAAGTCTAACCAAACTTTTGGTACTTTTGCCTTTCTCCCCATTACGGTGAAAAGTACAGTACTCAAGAGTTACCTCTCAGACGAAGTAAAAAGCTACAGGAAATTACACTCTTTTGAGATGAAGTGCTTCATGCTTATGCTGGAGCTTAGCACTGGAAAAGCAATTACAGCGATCACCCCATCTGCAGTCATAGCGGAAGATTTGACCCAAATTCCCCCCACCACAGTACTCAATATTGATGGGAAAGAATCCTGCCATTTCCACATATGGTGGATAGCGCACCCTCTATCTGAACTTTCTGTCATGCTTTTGGCAATAAGGCGCACGTAAGCCCCTCCATAGAGGGCATTACACAGAATGTTTTACTTCCCAAAGCAATGAGAAGTGGTAACTCCCATTACAAACCAGCCATTGACACCGACACCACATTCCCTTGGAGTGCACAGGGGTGTTATATTTAAGTAAACCCTGTGTCTCTGCAAGAATGCAAAAGGGCCAAACAGGCCTGCAGAGCAGCAGCCAAGGCAGCAGCTATAGCTGCGTCCATTATCCCACCTTCCCAGACCCAGGATGACATTGATTCATTTGCAGCTGAAGCGGCTCAAGAATCTAATCACCAACCAGATTGGGCCCACCAACCTGCAGACCAGATGGATGAGTCATATTTACCCAACCAAAATTACCAATCACCGATCAAAACCAATTCTACCAACTAATTCTCTCACAAGCTTTTAACAAACTATAATGATGAACTACAGGTACAAAGCAACGTAAAAGGTCAACCCAAATCTCAAAACCCAAATCTGACAATAAACCCACAGTGAAGGATGACCTCAAGCCCTAATACAAAGTACACAATATGTGGGCTAAAACTGCTGCTGATGAGGAAAGCGGCAAAGAATGGGCAGGGGGCCCTTCCCATAGCATCTAAGGTTTGATGGGGGGAGACTTCACAATAGGGATGTTGAATATCTCTGGACTCAAGGCCTCGCCGTCCCAGGCTAGGAAACTAAGTTTTTTAAAAATATTTTTCTGCCTGTGGACATCCTGGCCTTTCAAATATCCCACTGTCCACACGGTGCTGAGGAAACATAGCAACCATTCTCCTCCCCTACCTTTACTTTTGGTCGCCACAGTGTGGAGTGCTTATACAAGTGACCCATAGTTTTATATTTTTTCCAAAAATTTGTACCTTGATGGACGTGTGTTGGTTGAGTGCTTTTCATGGGACAACAGAGTGCATGATATTGTTAATGATTATTCCCTGACCTATGCATGGCTCTCCAGAGACTCCTCTCAGCCATAACTTCCCTCCCACTTCCTCCTGATCTGTTTGTGGTGGGCGACCTGAACTTCTGGGCCAACCTGGCCACCGATGACTGGCCTTCACAGCCTACCACCCCTCTGGGGCACGTCAAAAATTTATTCTAAAAGCAACTTTGGGGCCTTTTGATACTTTCCCCAAACATTCGCCACTGCTCCTCAACATGTACCAACCACATATGAATAACGGTCAGCTGAGATCTATGTCCTGCATTGACCTTATTCTTGCCATTAGACTTTTTGTTTCAGATTGCACACTTTATAATGACAAAAATCGATTTCTCTGACCACAGATTGGTGTTTACTTTTCCACACTTTTTCAAGCCCAGTGGCTCAGGCGCCAAAGTGGTGCAAACTTCGTCCAGCTGATATCACATCACCCAGGTTTTCCTCATGGGTGGACACCAAAATTTCAGCTCCAGAGAATGCCAAACCTTTCTGCGTGGACCCACTTTCTATTTGGACAACTTTCTTAGAAAACATTATCCTTCAGGAATGCCAAATCTCATTGCGTCACTCGTGGACTGCCTTGGCAGTCATTATGTGCACAATTGCAGAAGTGACCCACTTGGAATCTAATGTTCCTGTTGCAGGCTATGTCCCATTTTGGGGTCATAAGTTGGCAGAGGTGTCTGCTCATCTCAACACATGATAAGAAAGCACAAATATCGCGTTTGTGTTCAGTTCAGGGACAAAAAGTATAGCTGCAAGTGACACATGCTCTGCCTATTTTATCCATAGATTCTTCACACCGCTACAGAGCTTAGCCTGCACACAGATGAGGCAGCAGGACTACTTTTACAAAGAAACTCCAGCTGAAGTGGTAATAAAAGTTTAACTATTACTCCAAAATTGTATCAAACTGATAAAGTTGAACCAGCCAAAATTAATGAGTTTCTTAATGGCGCACATATTTTCACCATTTCCCAATACCTGAAGTTGATGAATTTAATTACTTGGGATGAACTCTGGTATGCTGTTTGTGGTGCACCGCACTTGAAATACCCAGGTCCAGTTGGGATTCTATATGAGTTCTATAAGAAATGTTTTAATTATTTTTTCTCTTTGTTACTTGCCTCAATGAACCAGTGTCTGTTAGAAATGCGCTTCCTTCATGGGGGCAGAAGGCATACATGGTAACACTGTATAAGAAAAGGGATTAACTGGACTTGGCCAACTGGCGCCCCATATCACTTACTAATACAGATACTAAATTATTTACTAGATTAATGGCCAACCACCTAGGGGAAATTTGCCTCTGATGTTGTCAAGAAAACGGCATAAGAAGTTTAGACCGGCCTTCCAGTCAGGATGTGTAAGCACCCAAAAAGCAATCTGGAATGCCAGTGGCATTGCTGCTTGAATTACGTTGTATGATGCAGGAAGTTGGGAAAAATGACTCGTTGACGTTTGATGATCATGAAAAGAAACCTGGCAATGAACCAAACAGATAGATCCAGACCCTGCGGGTCTTGCTGAACTGGGTTGAACCACTGGGTTAAATGCTTTGTGATCTTCAGTGGAAGGGATCATCACCAAAGCAGAGACAAGGGGGTGGATCCTTAATTGAATGTGAGATATGTGAGGCCACAGGATTCTGATATACTGATAGCGGTAGTTACAATAATGGGATTAAATTTCCAGAAATTTCTTGCACAATAATTCCAGTTGATTATAATGGGAGCGATTGAAATCATCAGGACAGTATAGACCATCTAGTATAAGGGCTGAAGGGCAACCAAGTTAGTGCCATCGGGACTTTGTCAAGAAGAATTGAAGTAAAATAAAAATTGGGTACTAGTGGGAATTTTTATTGAAAGTAAAAGTTAAGAATTGACCAACAATTTTCTCTGTGCAATGTGACTAATTAAATAGTGTTTGATTAGTATCAGCTTTTCAAAGCAGTGATCATGGCTCTCAAATTTAACCTAACCTGGCAAATTTTTGGGTGAGGGGGAAATTATTTTAATCTGAACAGACATCAAAGGATTTGGTGCTAGGACAAGTCAGTATTGGTTCATCTGCAAACACCTAACCCAAGGCTCTACTGCGTTTATGTCAGTTAGCATGATGGCATCTTGCCCAATGGGCAACGGAATCCCCCAGGACCACCCTACATACGGGACGGTCCAAATGGGTTGGAAATGGGTTCAGGATGGCCAACCCTCCTGTGCCTGGTCGCTGGGGCATTTGTTCAGCCAAATGGGTTCCATTGAGAACCAATCCTAATTTTTCAAAATGGGGTTTTTGAGCTATTGGCGACAGTACCCTATGGTAATAACTGCTCATTGGGGATATTCCCTGAAAATTTCAAGTGGAGTTTGGCACTGGCAATTGTAATACTTAATGGCTCGATGCCATCAGCGATTTTGACTGAGAATTTATTACTTGTCCCTTTACAGCTATTAGTTTTTTTCTTGTTGGGCTTTATTACATTGTTTTTGGACATTTCAGCTTCAATTCTGAGGATTCAGCGCCATTGGTTTTATAAGGTCCCTCCCGCTCTTGGGTAAGATGGCTACTAATGATTTTGGTGCAGCTTTTTTCAATTTGGCGAACTAGTTTGGAGGAGGCAAGTGTGGGAACTGAGAGAGGAATCTTAGAGGAAGAGCTGTTACCCAGCACATGTCTACCACATGGGCGAGGTTGTCCTGTGTGACGAGGGGTACAGCCGCCCTCTTTGGACCCTTCTTATTTGATAAAGGGAAAATCGCCTGATCCACGAAATGGGGATGTTCTCC
>JAKSZP010003201.1:0-56965 GCA_022478985.1 Massospora cicadina
AGCTTCTTCAGCTGCCCTTGATTGGCGGATTGGCCAAGACCTGATGGGAGGATGATCCCCAGTGTCTACTCGATGAACAACCCCCCAAGCGCACCCCACATCATGATCATCTACTGCAAAAACCTCTTTATATTTTTGAAATAATGCATCCACCTGAACCTTCTGATCTTCTGATAACCATATAAGATTCTCCCGTGGCACAACCGCCATTACCCTGTGAGGCAGCTCAATAGGCAGAACAAATTCATCCAATGAACCAAACTCATGAACCTGGTTGATCTCCTCAACTGGGTTCAGATGTAAATACGCTATAATCTGATGCTGGCGGATTCAGAGTAGTTTGCTCTAAAGATTAACTATCAATTCTTGATTTCCCCATGGCCTGGAAGTATGATGCCTGGAGCCATGTGGGGTTCAAGCCGCGATTGCTGATAAGGGCTGATGATCTCCCCATAAAGCCCAGCTTGCACTTCCACCTCTAACTCAGTGTCTACTTTTACTTGATGTCCAGAGGGAATGTATATAGTCCAGATGCTCTAAGCGGTAGTCCTTGATACTTATATATCTGATGGGGAATGGCCCGAGTTTTCCATTTTAATCAATGATAGCGCACTGGAATCAGCCCATCGCTGTAGGCATGGTTGATTTGTCCCATATGCACTGAATCCTTTGGCACTCCTCTAGAGGTAAAATAAATTAAGAAACGCTGCCCCAAAATAAAGAGGGTCTCTTCCATCATGTCAACAACAGCTCCATAGTGTCACATAAAAGCAGTTCCAATTAACAGATCATAGTTGCTATTTGGTAGTACTACTTCTAGAGCCACCACAACAACAGATCCAAATCACAAGGGAAGTGCGCTATACGCTCCTTCAGAGATTGTGGTTTCTGCCCCGGCAGTTCCATACACCATCTGGTGGTCTATGTCAGGTTTTAAAGATAACTTTGCCACCAACTTAGTGGAGACAATGTTAACAGGGGCACCCATATCAACTATAGCACGTACTCAGGTTTTGGCTACCACAATGTCATAATAGGTGCACTCCAAGTAATATGAATGCTGGCTATCTGCTACATGTACATTCAGTGGTTCATGTTTTCCCAGAAAATTTATAATACTTGCACCAACTGTAGGGTACTTCGTTATAATAGCATCCACTGGAAAGGTGACCTCTGCTCCTTTTAGAGACAACGCATCTGTGAATGGTTCTAGCTGGTCTGATGGGCTTTGGTCAAACATTTGGCAAGCGTAAGGCTTTGACTGCTCCAGAAACCTTGTGTTCGCCATTTCTTTGACTTGTGTTTTGAGACAGCACATTTACTCCCCCAACTGGCTGTTGGTAGAGGAAAGTATCGTCATACTGGGAGGCTTCTGCTGCAATTAACACAGTAGCTTCAGGTGGGACGTATAAATTTGAGATAGCGGAAGCAGAGAGTCCTGTCTCTACTCTGCTCCAAATTTTCCCTGATAGCTTTGATCCTGTGGTATGTAAGGGATCCGTTGATTAGGGCACCATCGTCCCATATGTCCAGTGCAACCACAATTAAAACAACTTACTCCATAGGTCCTACGTCTGTGCTTAATATAAGTTGGCCCATTTGGAAGGGTATTCTGAAGATGATCAGCATAACCAGACCCACATCAGTAGAACGTCTGCTGTCAATCAGCGTATTTAGGGTCAAAGCAATAATTGATTAGTTGTTGATTGGCAGAGATGTGATGGATATTGAACTGCGGTTAGTAACCTAGTGAAACCTGTACCAACTGATTACCCCCACAAAATTAGGGTCAGCAATGGCAACAGTGCAAATCTGTTCTAGTTGGGTGGTGGGAAAGATACAGCTAAGCGACGTACAAACTGAACAAGTTTAAGAAGAGGTACATTGGGCCCCAACTAAGGGGCCATGACATTAAAAATTTCAGGGTTTGGTTTTACCGCAGAAGATATAGCAATGCACACATCAACTTCAGATAAGATCCCTGCATCAATCAACATGTGGGATTCTGCCATAAAACGCTCAGCAAATGCAGTGAGAGTCTCATTTCGCTGAAACCTAATGGTCAAGAACTCAGCTTTTTGCTGCGACATTTTTGCAGTTTTGTCAAACAACTTTAGCACTGTCTTCTTAACTTCTTGATAGGTAACAGAACTATTTGGAAGATAAAAAATGACTTGATCAGCGCTTCCAACATCCAAGGTTGAGATCAACAGTTTTTCCCTTCCCCGGTCAGAGGTTCCTTCAGTTGCAAACTCAAATTGTCAAGAGAACCCATGAATATTTCCATCATGATCAAATGGTGGAAGATTGTCACAACAAACTTCCTGAATCAGCTCATCTTGTTTTTTGAGCATAGTGTCCAAGGAAAATTTCAATTCCTCATATGTAACAGCCCCAGCATCTCATGCAGATTCCCTATCAAAGCAACTGAACTGCGGCATATCAGGCAACTGGGCTTTATTATTTTTTTAACTGATCAATAGGCCCCCTGTAGTGAGCACCACTGTTATAAAATCAGCAGTATCACTAGATATGCCAGCGGACTTTGCACAGGGTTTGACTCACTGAGCAATCAGGACCAACAATATGAAGATCATTGTTCTTGAAACAACAGAAAATAACTTAATATAAAATATGGAGCACTTGCTCCCGCAACCTCCTTTATTTAATCTATTCAATCTTGCAGATTCATCCTGTTCCACTCTTCTCTACTTACTTAACAACAACCCCCTCTTGATCGCCCATCTCGCTTATATTACAGCGGCTTGGATGATACCACTCTCATAGCATGGACTATTCATTTCCACCAATTCTTCTTACTTTGGCTGGTTATTCTCAAAATTGCTATTGCCTTAATTGTAGGCGATTTAAATTGTAATCATTAAATGTTGACATCGCCTTATTTTTAGAGGCAAACCAACATAAAATCGTTATATCCAATATAACTCGTTAATCCCAATATTGCCTCATTCCAAAGCACTTAAATTACCATTACCAGTTCTATTCTGGTGGATTCCAATCATTTCACCATATTGCCATAGGGCTTATCATCCAGTCATATTGGAATCGCAACATAGCTCATTGTGCCAGTCACCCCTCTGGTTCCTTAAAATTATGTAACCAGTGTAGAGATGAGTGGTCAGTCACAACCTTGAAGTGTGTCCCAAATATATACACTCAAAGATGCTTGTAAGCATATATCACTGTGAGGCACTCACATCCAACACTTTGTAGTTCCTTTCTTCTGGTATCAAAGTCCTACTTACATACACCACTGGATGTTCATCACTGTTGGCATCTACTTGCCTTAAAATGGCACATAAAGCCATTAATGAGGCATCAGTATAAATAAATTCTCAATAAAAATTTGGGTATTTCAGAACAGGACTAGTCATCGTATATTTTCATAGCTCATCAAATGCTTTTTGGGCTTCCTCATTCCACACTAATCCTTTTTTGGACCATTCAGCTGGTGAAATATCAGTTCAGCAATTCCAGAAAAATCTTTGGTAAATTGGCAATAGTAGCTGACCATCCCAAGAAAGATCAGTATGTCCCAAATGCTTTTCAGGATCTACATCTGTTCAATGGCCATTATCTTCTGAAGCTAGAGTTTAATCTGCTTAAGTTTTCCACAATTACAAATGATTAAGCTCTTTTTTGAAAGAAGTGGCAGTTCCTCAGCTTAACTTCAAATTCGCCATTGTAAAGTTTTGAACACTTCCTTTAAGTACTTAAGGTGATCAGTTAATGTTCTGCTAAATATGTTGATGTCATTTAAGTATACCAATATTCAAGACAATTTAACACTCAAAATAGAATCCTTTACCCTCTGGAAAGTTAAAAAGTGCATTATGAAAATCATTTTGGCATTCTCATCAGCAGGTATAATCCTTTTGTGGTAATTAGAACACATTTCTAATGATCCTTTTTATGGAAAATCTATCTGTCTGTATCCTAAGATCTAAACCATCACTGAAAAAGACTTGTCTTCCCCTAGGTGATCAAATGCATCATCAATCCTCAGCAGTGGATATAAATCCTTCTTAGTGATATTTTTCAATTGGCTGTAATTGATCACCACTCAATTTTATCTGTCCTTTTTGTTAAAAATAAGAATTAGACACGCCCTTGGACTCTGTTTGGATGTGAAAAGATGAAGTCC
Source organism: Massospora cicadina (assembly GCA_022478985.1). Classification (NCBI taxonomy): domain Eukaryota; kingdom Fungi; phylum Entomophthoromycota; class Entomophthoromycetes; order Entomophthorales; family Entomophthoraceae; genus Massospora; species Massospora cicadina. Next base: position 4,166 of record JAKSZP010003201.1, read on the forward strand.
AACCGTCCCTAAGTTGCATCAGGGTCCTTGAAGTTCTCAATGGGTTGGTAACTTCAAAAGGCATAAAACCTACAATAGGAACTGATTGTAAGAGAAATGATAGTTTATTTGGATAAAGCCTTGCAATATTTATAGTGTTTTGATAAAAGTGTTAAGGAAAAAAGGATCTAGGTTAAACAGGGGGTTAGTAAATTATTATGCAATAAAGCAATCATTGCCTTACTTAGTAAAATTTAGCAGCATCAGTTGCCAATAACACAACAATATTTTGTAAATTACTAAATTATTGATTATCCTAAGCCTTAGTTGCCAGTAATTAAAATACAATAATCACTTATCAGGATCAAACTTTGTTAGTCTTATAACAGCCAGTTCATCTAAATAATTTAAAGCATACAGGTAACATCCATGATACATAAAATAGTTCAACATAATTTAATGATGAGAAAAAGAGTCAGCATTTATAATATTAAATATTAAGGAGTCACGACAGAGTAAAGGCTTTACCCAGAGTAGGGAGAATCTTGACAGAACACCCTCAAAGCCTTAACTGGGGGTCAAGAGTCAATTTGTCTGCAACCAGAAAGGAACTGTTAGAGGTACTCAGAATCTTTGGCCATAGTGTGGGATAGATAGAGATGAACAAAAGAGGCAGTAAAGTCTCTGAAGTCCATAGTTTGTAAGTTAGGATTAAATGTAGTGGATATTGTATGGGCCAAAAGAGATAGAGTGGATACAACGGTGAGATTCTGACTAAAATTATCTTTTTATCAGTCACCAGAAAACATTGGGTAATATGGCAATCAAATGCTGTTAAAAATTGGGAGTGAGCTACTCTTCTCATAAATACCAAATGTTACAAACCTGGGTTCTTTACCAATTGATAGCTCCCAAAAGTTAACTTCACAGGTTCTATATGTGTACAATTCGCGTTGTTTGATAGTAGTTGATATTTGATTGATAATAGAATGATGACTATTATCCATAGTTGAATAGATAAACCCAATATGGTCCAACGCTAGACCTGTAATTCTCCACGAAATACTTTTGATTTCAACTATAGGGACAACTTCCCTGATCCATCTAACTTGATCTACTCTCAGATTCAGAGGTTTACAGCCTTTCTTATTATCACGCTTTTTCTGCGGAGATTCCCATCTAAGTTCAGCTTTTCTTCTAAAAATCCTAGATCCTTACTCTTTATACAACAAAAGAGTCCCCAATTATTGTATACAACAAAAATAATCTATCAAAGATGAATAGAACTTAAAATATTGATCTTTTTAATCTCTATCTCTTTATTAATGTGAATTGTTAGGGAATTTATAGAGGGAATTTGGCACCCAACCCTTGGTTAGCGCCTCGGCCATGAAATGGTAGCTGTTACCATTTAACTTCCCTCTTCCATTTTCCCAGTGATGGTCTTCTCCATCTGGTTAGGATTCCTCCATCAGACATCCTTGAGACCTACAATGGAAAGAGTCAGAAAACGTATCCCTAAATATTCCTGCTTGATTGCAGTGAACCAACCAGATTTGGCTAATAACCTGCTTAGTTAATGTGACTCTTTACCATTATGTCAGGTCGCAAAACAACTGATTGATTTGCTAGTTTCAGGTTGCATCACTCGCCTCAGAACTGCTTACTTGAACTCCCAATTGGTCAGTGATGAAACCTGACTGATCCCATTTAGTACACATAATAGTTAATTAATGATCAACTTTCAAATTCCCCTATTTTGTGGGCAACTCTGTCCAAAAAGATCTTAAGCACTCACCCAGATTTATCCCCATTGGATAAACCTGGCAAATTACCCAAAATTCCGAACATTATTAACCCAAAATTGGGGTCAACCAATATCCAATTCACTCGCTAATGAGAATTATCTCTAACAATCCACAGGTAGCTTAGGCATCTGGAAAGGTGGGCGAAAATCTTAACATATCCCCCTCTTTCCTAGATTTCCACAGAGAATAGGATGGGACAGGAGAATGCCGCCTCAGACCAGGTCAAATATTTCTTGGTTTCTAATAAAGAACAGCTGATCTGCACTCAACGCTGCTCAGGAAAAACTTCATCATGCAGTTCTCTTCCTTCTCTTCCTCACTACTGCCTCCTCAGAGCGTGGTCCCTCATGACCCACTGTCATGCCAGGTAGATCAATTTACTCATGGCGATTCTAATCCCAGAAAGCCAGTTTTTCGCTCAGTCAGGGCATATGACCCATTGTCATATTCAATATCTTGGCCCGGTGATTTTAATTTCCTGATCTCCCTCCTTGTCCTTGGCAGGAGGTCTCTACCATTGATGTCTATCTCATGGCAAAAATAAGAATGATCAATTATATTTGCTATTGTTATTTCTCTTAATAACTTTTTTGCTAATAACATTCTTGCATTTTTTCTGAAGAGCATCTCACTAAATTTGAGATTAATTTCCTAAAATTAGAGCTTAATTAATAATGAAGTGAATAATGTTGACTAATATAAAAAGTCCAACATCCCTCATTTCATCTAGCTCTTATGTTAACATTAATTCATGGTACCAACAATATCTCAACAGTCTATCTGATAAAGATGCTCGTCTCTTCTGATTGATGAGTCATTCTGCGCAAAGAAACCTTCTCTATGATCCCTTTAGGACTCATACTCCAAGTCACAAATATGTAGGCAGTCTGTCAGTTTTTTGCTAAATTCAATTCTAGATATTAAACTCCAATAATTCCCCCAGTAATATCAGAAGGGGAGCATAATTTATCTAAATATATCAAGTTGATAATAATGATCAGTCTCATCCTGATCAGGGGATAGAAGATTTGATTACTCAGCGATTATTAGCTCAGATGGATCCTGAACCATCTTGAAACCTATAAATATTCAATCCTACTGATAATAAAAATTAGGTCAATTTATAACCTGCTTTTACTTTATTTGTCACTTTTTGGAGAATCCACCTAAGTAACTTTGAGAGAAAACCTGCCAATTTGGAAGTGTAGTTCAAAACTTCCAGAGTGGTGCTCACTAAAGGGGCACTCTGAGTTATGCACCAGTAAAAAAATCACTACAATGGATTTTCATTTTTCACCTGAAGAAGATCAAGACCATGATCAAGACAATATTTAATGATGGGCCCGTTCAACTAGAACTGAAATCCCAAGACTATCCTCCACATTGAAATTCTGTGTCAACTTGGAGTTTCATGGTCCTAACTTAAGTTTTACCACAAACTTTCAAATACAGCCTAAGGTTTTATGAAATATTATTAATCAAATTCTCGAGGGGTCCATAATCCCTGGAATCTGTTCCACTCAATCTTGATCTAATGCTGTACCCTCTATCTTGTGGGAAGTATTGCAAACATCTCAAATGTAAGAAATTGGTACCAAGCAATATCTGCACCAACTTGTACACCCTACTTTATACCATTTATTACTGGTAGTAGGAATTCATCATCAAGGGATGCTTAATTTGCTAGAATTACTACAATATTTAAATAATTATGTTTCTGTGTTTTTCAAGTCTGCATCTGAGTTTAGCAGGGATAATTGCAATGCCATCATTAGTAATTGGACCCTTCTCAATGATATATCAACATCTTATTCATCTTGATCATGGGATGTCCAGTTTTGTTGAATTACAGTTTACAAAGCAATTCCAGGAAATTCAGAGAGAATGGAGAGAGGACATTTCCCAACTCTCTGAGCGTAGTCAATCAATGGAAGAGGAAATTAAAACAGTCTCTTCCAATTGAAGCAATTGTACTCAGGAATTCAATTCCAAGTCAACGAAGTAGAGAAAACCTCTGGAACTATGGGTCCTCCTGGGGTCAAGAACCTCATGACCTACCTAAGGGTGAAGGACTACGTGGACCTCCCTGCATTGATGGACCTCGTGGACCCCAGGGGTTGAAGGGCCCTGTGGATCACCATGCACATATGGACCTTGGGGACCACTGGGTGCTGATGGGCATTTAGAATCCCTTCAACAAATTGACTCTCTATTGAGTATGATGGACTGCTTATGTGAGCAATTTTATAAAGTGGCCAAGTAGTGTAACTTAACCCCCAATGGGGTACCAATTGACCCCCTCTTATCACTTCATTCTTTATACAAAAAAGTGAATAATATGGCTAAATGGGCAAAGGACACAACATCTTGCTACAAGCTTATGAAATAAAAGGAGAGATGCTCCAAGCGAAAATTGAAACATTGAAACTTAAGACAATGCACATCAGGAGCAGATTTATGAGTTATCTCGCAGGTTGGATAAGAAAGTGGGGCATGCTGATCTAAATTGTCAGATTAGTAAAATTGTACCGAGGCAGTTGGTCCTTATCCTCAATTTTCAACTCAAGCTTCAGTTTCTAACTCTTGTCTCAGCTCAATTGGAACAACCTGGAGTACATGTTTTGACAGCCAATGCTCTAATGAGTTTTAAACCTGTATTTAAAGATAAATACTCTCCTGGGAAAGGAAGCATTATCTCCTTCCTCTATCTATTTGAGAAGGCTCCAAGTTATTCCATATATTACCAGAAGATTAATTACTTGCCTAATTGCCTTACTTGATTGGCTCAGGATATCATGATACCCCACTTGATGACTTGCTATACTTGATCTCAGGTCAAAGAAGCGCTAATCAAAGAATTTGGGAGTGAGCAAACCTTATCCTCTCAGAAAAAGGCTTTCATGGGTATACAGCCCCACTGAAATGAATCTATCAAAGAATTTGCTCATAAGCTCTATCAGAAAACTCAGACTTTGGTAGTGTGTGGTTGGTTAAAGTTGGACGATGCAATTACTGCAGCTATGTCTGCTTTTACTTCTAGGACTCAGTTGCAAGTTTACATTATCAGCGTAAAAAGAAAATTCAGAAGTATTTTAGACACAAAGGAGGCTTTGTTGGAATTGCCTCCTCAATTTTCTGAAAAACACTAAATTTATGACGCTCCAGAACCTAGTCGCCCTAAAGTTTACGCTGTGCCTGATAATGATAGAGCAATTCAGTGTAATTACTGTCACCAATATTTCCATATTGAGGACTATAGTTATAAAAAAGAAGCTGATTAAAAGAAGAGGAAAGATAAAACTAATAAGATTCTCCACCTTGATAAGGATATTAGTATGCAACTAGAATCTCAAAGCTCTGTAGAGTATAATAAAGATGAACATTCTTCCTATTCCTTGCCCTCCTTGTTGTCTTTACCCTCTCTGTTTATAAGTATAATCACCCATATTGATTTTCAAGTGATCAAATTAAATCTAAAGCTATTGTTGACACTGGATCCCCAGTGAATGACATCTCATTAAGATTTATCAAGTGGATTAAGTTAATTCCCAATATTTCACATTATGAAGAATATGGCACTGCAGGACCTCATAGTACTCTATCAGTTAAAGCTTTTAAGTCACTCTCATTGAAAATTATAAAGAGAACTTTTATTGTACTTACAATAATACTTGATAAATTGAGTTATGTCCTTCTATTGGGGGCTCAATTTTTGCAGGAATTCAATGGAATTATTAATTACCCTGACTCTTCTTTATCTCTTTTGGGATATAGAGTTCCACTGCTTTTATCCAAACATGCTCATACTAGATGTCAGTTATGTCTGCTAGAGGGGTCAAAAAGGTCTTATTCCATTCAATACCATGTTGGAGACCCTTGAGTAAAATTACCCCCTATGACGGCTGACACAGAAGAAGGGATGCCTATTTATTCACCTTGGTTGTGATTTTTTTGATAAAATCTTAAGTTTTTGTTAATACTTTTTTAAATTTTTTATTCCCAAAGGACATTTGTTACAAGTCTAAGGCATTCTCAACCCTTCTGCTAAAGAACTCTTGCATTGTCCTGAGGCATTGGATTATGCATATTCTGGATCATTACCTGCATTATTGGCAAACCTTACCAATGACCTGAAAATAATAGATTGAAAAATCTAACAGCCTATGTCAGACATTTACCTTTGCAGACTAAAGAGAAGAATGTTGTAGGTCGAGTTCTGCCAAAAAAGGGAAATGTTAGCCATTTGCAATATTCTGATGTCATAAAGAGCTCGTTTATTAGAATTATAATGAAAAAGTTGAGGAAATCGGCTAAAAATCCCTGGCCAATATTTGGTGATACCCCATTAATTGGGGAAACACCAGTTTGAATCCTGTATGGGCACTAATTAAATTGGCTGGTCAGATTTTTTTTAACCTCACCATGGACTTTGGGGTTATCATTGAAAGTCACACCCCCAACCCCCACAAACTCCTTCAATGCACCTGTGCGGGGACCCTCCCCTTTTATAGGCTTGGCAGGGGTCCCCCAGGTGCAAGAAATTTCTCAGGAGGTGATTGGCTCAAGTTCATAAATATGTTACCTCATGGGTACATTTGGGCTAATTAGAATTCCCCTTCCTTCTTTCCTCTTCCCTGAAGCGAGGTTCTGAGTTACACAGTGCATTCAAAAAGTTCTGGGACTAACGTTTTAAAGACACAAATTTACAAATAAATAAACTTTTTTTATCATAATTTAACATACGACCTTTCCCTCTCTATACATATTTATATTACTAAAACAATTGTTAAAAGGTATGCACATAGTTCCTATTTTGTATAACCATGTTTAAACCAGCTGTCACATTCTTCTGAATTGTCTCTACTTTATCAAAAGGATGAACCTTCAGTGCCACCTTCAGATTAGAGAACAGAAAGAATTCAGACAGGGCCAAATCTGGTGAATATGGTTATACAAAATAGGAACTATGTGCATACCTTTTAACAATTGTCTTAGCAATATAAATATGTATAGAGAGGGAAAGGTTGTATGTTAAATTATGATAAAAGAAAGCTTATTTATTTGTAAGTTGTGTCTTTAAAACGTTAGTCCCAGAACTTTTTGAATGCACTGTGTATGATATGCTATTCCTGCATATTTCCTAATTTGGACTCATGCAGGCTATTCCAAACATATTCTCAAATTCCCCCTCAACTTTTGAAATTACTTTAAATACTAGATAGTTGGAGGTCAAGGAGTATTATTTTTTCCCTTGTCGCATGCTCAATAAAAGCTATAAAGTCCAATTTTTTACTAGCGCCTTTTATTTAAGTCTTTTTTTATTAAAAATGTTTGTGGAAACCAGCTGGCGGAATGCACCAGCGAGCATATTTAAGCTGGTTTCCCACAAAATGGTGCTCATTACAGGGGATCCTGTATTACCAGAATCATTTCTCTGGAGGAGCAACTTGCCAATGTTTTGTCTTGCATTAAGGAGCTTGAGCAGCGCCCTTCCAGTTTCCCCCTTGTGGAAAAATTTACTCCTAGTAAAGGAAACATTAATACAGTTTTGTATGTGTATGAAGCTGCCATGTATGGCTCCACTGATACCCAAAAAGTTCATACTCTCCTTGATGATTATAGTGACATTTTTTCCAAATCCAATACTGACTATGGCCACATGAAGGGTTGGTGCCACTCTATCGATGTGGGTGATGCCCATCCCATTCAGTCAAAACCCTATCATAAGTCCAAGGTGGAAGAACAGCAAATGAGGACAGAACTTCAGCAGTTACTCAATTCAGGGTTTTTAGTTCCTTCACAAAGCCCCTGGTCTTCCCCTCTCTTGTTAATAAAAAATAATAATGGAGGACATTAGATAGTCATAGATTACCGCAGGTTAAATAGCCTCACAAAATAGGATAGCTATACTCTTCCTCATATTGATGACGCCTTGGCCCAACTCTTGGGCTCTAATTTCTTTTCTGCCATGGACTTAGCTAGCGACTATTTGAAAATGGACCTTTCTCCTCAAGATCAGTAGAAATGTGCTACTAACTGAAGTGAAGGTTTCTTCCAACCCACACGATTACCTCAAGGGTTGTGCAATGCACCTGTCTCTTTCCAGCATGCAATTGATCACATTTACGGGACTTCAAGTTGACTTGTGTCATTTTCTATCTTGATGACATCACAATGTTAACAAAAACCTTTAATGAACATCTTGATCATTTGAAGGATGTGTTTCAACGGTTATGTTAGTCTAATATAAAGTTGAAGCCCTCAAAATGTACTTTCTTCCAAAGGAAACTTGATTTCCTTGGTCAATCCATTTCTCAAGAAGGTATTCAACCCATGCAGGACAAGTTTGAAGCCATCTCAAAGATGCCGGCCCCTAAAAATCTATGGATATTCAGGTATTTCTTGAGATGATGGGGTATTGCCATCAGTTCATCCCTAAGTTCACTCAACTCAGTGAGCCCCTTGTCCGCTTATTAACCAAGAACACACCTTTTCAGTGAGGTTCAGAACAGAAGGCTGCTTTTGAGACGCTGAAGCAACTGCTGCAACAACGCCCTACTCTACGACACCCAGATTATAATAAACCCTTCATCTTATTCACGGATGCTTCATACTATGCCGTTGTGGCCATCTTAGCCCATTTGGATGAAAACAATTTTATATCATGCTGTCTCCTACTTTAGTAAGACGATGTCAAAGGCTGAACGAAACTACAGCGTCATGGAGAAGGAGTGCCTTGCTGTTCTGTTGGTTGTAAAGCACTACCGCCCTTTCCTATATGGAACTACATTCACTGTAGTTACTGACCACGCATCTCTAAAGTGATTACAGAATATGAAGGATCTAACTGGTCAGCTAGCTCGCTGGGCTCTAAATATCCAGCCTTATGACATGAAGATCAAACACTGTGCCGGAACCTGTCACTTGATTGTTAATGAAATTGACTTGGCTACCAGTCCTTCACTTGGATAATAGTGAGGCAGAAAGGTTACATGACCTTTTAATGACCCCCAGTGAATGGGAAGATGAGGATGAGCCTGTTCAAAAGATGTTAGCCTGGCACTCTGTTAACACTAAAGTTGAAGATGGGAGGTTGTATAAGCAGGTGGGGACAAAATGGCTACCTTACCTTCGACCCTCAGAACGTGTACCTGCTATTTTAGAAGCACATTCTACCCTAGGTCATGGAGGGGCATGGAAAACCTATAATGGATTAAGGATTGATTTTATTGGATGGAATGATGTAATCTATCGTTGATGTTTTGGAAGCCTGCCTTACTTGTAAGAAGCAATCTGGCTTCAAGTCTAGATACCAATATCAACCAACTACCCCACAACAACTGTTCCACACCATCAGCTTAGATGTTATAGGTCCTTTTCCTCAGTCTACTAGTGGGAACAGATTTATCCTAGTAGCTAATGATCACCTCACTAAGTGGGTTGAAGCTGTGGTTCTTACTGCTCAAACATCTAAGGCCACCGACACCTTTTTACATCAACACACTTTCACTTGTCACGGTTGCCCCCAATTACTACTCTGTGATAATGGTAAGAACTTCACCTCCAGAGTAGTCAAACTTCTGGCCACTTCTATGGGAGCACAACAACTCTTATCATCTCCATATAACCCCTCCACTAACGGAACATTGGAAAGAGCAAATGGAACCTTAGTTTCCATTCTGTGTAAGCTGGCCTCATCTGATTCTCTTCACTGGGATCAATATTTGCATAGTGCTCTTATGGCATACCAGATTAGCTATCACCGGATTTTGAAAATGTCATTATTCCAAGTCTTGTCTGGGCGGGAACCAGGCATACCTACCCTCTTAGCTAAAGATGTATTCTCCTCTAGAGTTGAGGAACCAGAGAAAATTATGAGAAGACTGGCTCAACGTATAATTCAACTCCAATATGAAGCTATGACCAATCTAGCCATAACAGTAACAAAAGAAGGGCAGGCTGCAAATGAGTCTTGAACCCCCTTATCCACTCTCCAAGTTTCTGACATGGTGTTGTACTACCATAACTGCATCACCCCCAGAAGTGGTAAACTTGGAACAATCTGGGAGGATCCCTTTACCATCGTCTACAAGAGAGGAAACAAGTACTCTATCAAAAATCTAGCTACTGGTATCACCATTAATTGCATACATGGCCGTTTCCTTTGACCCTACTCGCCCCCCAACATTCTTGAGTGGGGTGATGTCAGACATTTACCTTTGCAGACTAAAGATAAGAATGCTGTAGGTCGAGTTCTGCTGAAAAAGGGAAATGTCAGCCATTTGCAATATTCTGATGTCGTTAAGAGCTCATTTATTAAAATTAATAATGAAAAAGTCAAGGTAATCGGCCAAAAGTCCCTGGCCAATTCTCAGTGGAACCCTGTTAATTGAGGAAACACCAGTTTGAATCCTGTATGGGCACTAATTAAATTGACTGGTCATATTACTCCAACCTCACCACGGACTTTGAGGTTACCATTGAAAGTCACACCCTCAACCCCCACAAAGTCCTTCAATGCACCTGTGCGGGGATCCTCCCCTTTTATAGGCTTGGCGGGGGTCCCCCCAGGTGCAAGAAATTTCTCAGGAGGTGATTGGCTCAAGTTCATAAAAACGTTACCTCATGGGTACAATTGGGTCAATAAGAATTGCCCTTCCTTCTTTCCTCTTTCCTGAAGTGAGGTTCTGAGTTATTATATGCTATTCCTGCATATTTCCTAATTTGGACTCATGCAGGCTATTCCAGACATATTCCAAAATTCCCTCTTGACCTTCAAAATTACTTTAAATACTAGATAATCAGAGGTCGAGGAGTATCATTTTTCCCCTTATCATGTGTGCTCAAAAAAATTATAAAATCTAAGTTTTTACTAGCGCCTTTTGTTTAAGTCTTTCCTATTAAAAAATACTTGTTTAAACCAGCTGGCGGAATGCACCAGCGAGCATATTTAAGCTTGTTTCCCACAGCCCATGTCAAATTATTGCCCCTATCTCAAATACATGATGTTAAACCTTTTGGAAGTCTACAAGACTTTGGGTTGTAAACCAATCAGGAGATTCTTACTGTGAGACCTGCAATAGGGAAACACGTTACTAAAGAACAGAAGAAACAAGTACTTTAAATTTTGAAAGAATGCTCCAACATATTTGCCAAGCATACTTACAATTTTTTTAAGATGAAGAAAGTAATGCATACCGTTGAAACTGGAGATCACCCTCCTATTTGTGCCAAACCCTACCATAAGTCAAAAGTGGGGGAAGCACAGGTCACCAATAAATTACATCAACTATTGGAGGCTGCACTATTAAAACCTATAATTATCCCTGTGCCTCACCTTTGTTATTGGTGAAAAAGAAGGATGGTTCACATTGGGTAGTTATGGATTGTTGCAGGTTAAACGCAATTACTTGTCAAGATAGCTACCCTTTAATAAGGATTGATGATTCCCTCCAGTTTTTAGCTGGGTCAACCTATTTTTTGGCAATGGACTTAGCCAGTAAATACTTGAAAATTGACTTGGCACTGGAATACCAAGCTAAATGCGCCCTGATATCTAGTGAGGGCTTATTTAAGCCAACCTGTATGCCATAAGTGTTGAGCAATGCACCAGCAACACTCCAAAGGTCCATGGATGGTATGTTATGGGATTAAACGCTGACCTGTGTTCTGGTATATTTGGATGATATTAAATGTTTTTGAAAACATTTACTGAGCATCTGAGTCATTTAGAAGAAGTTTTTAGACAAGTTCAGAATTCTTTTTTTAGTACTAGATGGTCCCAACAAATTCAGAATTCTTCACTAAAGCTCAAACCCTCCAAATGTTCCTTTTTTCAGAATGAAATGGACTTCCTAGATCACCAGGTTTCAGATGAAGTATTTACCCACTTTTATATAAAATCTAAGCTATTAACTGAATGAAACCCCAAACTCCTTGCAGAAAATACAAGTCTTCCTCAGCATGGTCAGATATTACTGTCATATATATCCAAGTTTGCTGATATGGCAGAGCCCTTATTCCATTTATTACAAAAAAGTGTGCCATTTTAGTGAAGCTCAGCTCAGAAACAGTCTTTTAATTCTCTCCAAACTGCCCTAATTAAAACACCTGTTTTGATCCATCCTTAATTTTATAAGCCTTTTATTCTGCATACTGATGCAAGTAATGTAGCTATTGGGGCTATTTTATCCCAGTGTGATGAAGAGCATATCGACCATCCTGTAGCGTTTTACAACAAAACATTATCCAAAGATGGGCGAAACTGCGGTGTAACTTAGTGGGAGTGTTTAGCTGTAATTTTAGCAATCAAGCATTTATGACCCTTCCTATATGGCAGCCATTTTACTGTTGTTAATGACATTCTTCTTTAAGATGGATGCAAAATATAAAGGATCCTGATGGGAAACTAGCACGTTGGCCTCCAAGACTGCAAAATTACAATTTTCAATTGTACATTGCTTGGGTATTTAACATCAAAATGCTGACGGCCTATCCCAATTACCTATACTGACCTTGGATTATAGAAAAGAAGAACGATTATATAATCTAATTGGATGGCCCTAGTTATGGGATTGAGAATATGAAGAAGATTGTGCCTTTCTAAAAACTATTACCAAAGATACCATTATCTGTGAAGTATTTTTGTATAAGAAGGACAATTCTAAGTGGTTACCTTTTTTGCACACAAATTCAAGATCTCATGCTATCATGGAAGGACATGGACAAGTAGGTCATAATGGTTTAAGTAACACCCAAGAGTGGTTAAAAGCTAATACTATTGGAAATATATACTGAAAGCCTTAAGAAACACTTAATTCAATTCACATTTGTAAAAGTCATGGCACAACTAACACTATTTATCAGCATCAAGTGATTTCACTGGCTAAGTGTCAGGCAAACAGCAAGTAAGAATTAGACTGGTCTGCCAGCCCAGATGCCAGAACACCCAAATGGCAAACTAGAATGCCAAAGGCACTGCTGCTGGTTTGACAGATATGAAAGAAGAAAGAATTTCAACAAGAACTTCTGTTGAGCCAGAATTTTATATAGGCACATAATAAAATACCAGATGAGTATGGCCAGTAACCCCAAGGGGTGCGTGAGGATCAGTGGGAAAGGCAGTTTATCTTTTGGCATGAAAAAAAGTTTTTAGGAAAGGATTTTTAATGAGAAATTAGGAAATAAAAATTGACCAACAATTTTCTCATTGTGATGCAACTTATTAGATAGTGGTCAATTTAGAGGGGAAAAGCTGGGATCAGGTCCCGCAAGTTTGACCTAACCAGCAAATTGCTTGGGAATGGGGAACAGATAATTTAACTGGAAACTGACATCAAAGAATTTGGCGGCAGGCTAAGTCACTTTCCGTTTGACCTCAAATGTCTGAACTGAGGCTCAGATACATTTCTGACAATTGGCACGTTGGTGTTTGACCTGCCAAGCAGCGGGAATCCCCCAAGGCCACCCCACATAGAGGCGGGCCCATTTGGTTGGGAACAGGTTCAGGATGCCCAACCCTCCCATGACTGGTCACTGAGCCATTTGTTTGGTCAGAGGGGTTACATCAGGTGCAACGCCTGATTTGCCAGCAGGGAGCTTTGAGCCCTCATCGATGGTGTCTGATGCTGTTACCTGCCCATTGGGGATGATCCCCAACAATTTTGAGGGGGTTGATTTTTTCGATCATAGCATTAGCCAAATCAAAACTGTTGGCATTCCAGCTGATGGGGCAGTCTCCATCCCTTTCCAACTACATGAAATCTGACCATTGGGCTGACTCCCACTCAATTTCAGGTCAATCAATTTCACTTTGGCGATATCAGCGCAGATTTCCACAATTAACTGTACCAGTTCTGCTGAGGTGAGCATGGGCACTGGGGGAGGAATTCAATGTGGAAGAGCTGTTACCCAGCGCTCATCTACCATGTGGGCGAGGTCACCCTGGGTAACGAGGGGTACAGCCACCCTCTTTGATACCTTCTTACTCAGGAATGGGAAAAGGCCCAATCAACATCCAGGGGATGTTCCCTGGGACTTACATTACCCTTTCCTTTTTCCAAAGGAAGGGCACCACCACTGAGAAACTGCACAAGGGCCATATTTTTATGCGCCTTGGGTAACTTGATCGCCATTACCATCACAGTTTTGTGGGGAGGGCGGGGAGCATTGGGGTGGGATTTTTTAAATGCTTTGACCAGTTCCATACAGTTTACACAATTGCGCACCTTGACCCAACTGTTCTCGTAGGCTGGATAACCTTTCCAAGCCATGAGATATTGAATGGACTGTCAGGACTTGCGGGATGCCAGAATATTCTCCACCTCAGTTTCTTCCACATTTTCAATGATAATTGGTTCAAGTTTCACAGGAACTGTACCCTTGAAAGGTGACAGCTGGGAAACGTGGAAGACAGGATGCTGTTTCCAGTGATCCAGAAACTTCAACCAAAACGCACCATTACCCAAAACCTCTTCCACAAAATGGGGACCTGAACGCTTACTTGAAAATTTACAGTAAGGAGCTTGAATTTGTAAGTGGCGGGTATCAAGCATAACATAGGAGCCCACTGTTATATTATGACCCAGGAGCCGCTTACAATCTGTGAACCACTTGTAGTCATCAATAGCTTTGGTGAGGTGTTTTTACACTAAGGATTGAGTTGACTTAATATGTTCAGTGTGATCTGTGGCAGCTTGGACCTCAGACCACAAGCAAGACCTGACCAAAGATGAAGGATTATAACCCAACGTCGCTTCATAGGGCGAAAACCTTATAGATGCGTGCATTCCATTGCTATAAGCAAATTGAGTGAGGGGAAGGTCATTGGCCCAGGTGTCCTGTGCAGCCGTAGCATAGCAACGCAGGTACTGTTTGAGGACTTGGTTAACTCGCTGAGTCTGTCCATTGGACTGGGGATGGTATGCTGTGGAATGGCAGGGGGATATTTTGAGGATAGCTAGGAGTTCACTCCAAAACTGCGCCGTGAACTGTGAACCACAGTCGCTGATGATCTCCTGTGGGAGACTAAACATTGAGAACATGTGACGTACAAAATGGAGGGCGGTCTCCTCCAACATAATCGCAGAATTGCAAGGAATAAAGAGGGAAAATTTAGTGAAATGATCCACCACCACCATTACTGCTGTGAACCTGTTAGAGCAGGGGAGTTCAACGATAAAGTCCACAGACACCAACGTCCATGGACCCTCCGCCTGTTATAAGGGGTGTAAAAGACCGTTTCTACCAGAATGGTCCAACTTAGCCCAAGCACAAGTAACGCAGTCGGTGATCCAGGCTGAAACTTCTTTTGTCAAACCCACCCAATTGTAGGTCCATTTGATCAAGTTGATGCATTTCTTATTACTGGGATGACTGACCGTGGGGGATCATGATGTGCACAGAATACCTCCGTTCTGAAGGAGGGGGAACCCAAACATGTGACCAAAAATAAATTAGGCCCTCCTCCAATGAGTATAGGGAGTGTTTATGCTTCTGGTGAGATAACTGATCAACCAAATCCATGCTCTCAGGGCAGGCCATTTGACTGTCTAAGACATGAGCAATTAATGGAGCATCAGGGGCCAGAGTGATGGAAGAAATGACAGGGGGAACAATTGATAGGATTTGAGCAGCAGGAATCATGGTACCAAGATCCACTTCCTCCAGATCGTGGAACAGTGGGTGGGGCTGTGGCTGAGGAAATTGGGAAGAACGTTGAGTGCACCTTTTACAAATTTGTATTTAAAATTAAAACTACACAGGTCCTGATAGGTTTGGGCTTGCCAATGTGCCAATTTTTGGGGTTTACAAAAGTACAAGAGAGCCTGGTGGTCCATGCGGACTGTTAACTCATGTTGAGCACCCTGTAACAGATACCTCCAATGAGTTAATGCCCATGCAATGGCTGCCAACTCCTTGTCATAAATGGCCCAGGACTGCTCCATAGAGGTGAACTTTCAGGAAAAATAGGTGACCAGGTGTTCCAAGCCATCATGCTCCTGGAGCAACACTGCCCCCACAGCTACTGATGAGGCATCACATGCAATGATATATGGCTTGGTGGGAATGGCGTGTTTCAAAATGGGAGGGGACATGAATACCTCCTTGATCAATTTGAACGCCTGTTGGCATTTGGGCATCCAGCGAAATGGTACATTTTTCCCTGTAAGGGGGTGGAGTGGGGCAGCAAGCTGGGAAAGTGCTGGGGAAAATTTTTTAAGAAAATGATGGTTCCCAAGAAACTCCGTAGTTGTTTCTGGGTAGTCAGGGTTGGCCATTCCCGGATGGCATCCAACTTATTGGGAGGGATTGCATAACCATCTTTAAGGATGAGGTTCCTGAGGAAGGTAACCTCCTCCTTATAGAACTCACACTTGGAAGGCTTGATGAACAAGCCTGCCTTATGCAAGGCGGCCACAACTGCTTCCAAGTCAGTTGCATGTTGTTTGGGAGTCAGGGAGTGAACCAGAATGTCATCAATATATGCAACTGCACAGGTAAACCAGAGGTCACCCAGTACATTGTTGATCATGCATTGAAACATAGCGGAAGCATTCTTCAGCCCAAAGGGCATTATGCAGAATTGAAAAATGCCTCGCTTTGTCCAGATTGCTGTTAACCATTCTTGCCCTTCCATTACCCAAATCTGGTTAAATGCATTGACGAGATCCAGCTTGGAAAACACCTGAGATTTGGCAATTGCTTGGCTTATTGTCTGTTCTAAAGGCAGGGGGTAGGGATCAGAAACTGTGATTTTATTTAAGTGTCCATAATTCACACAGGGGTGGAGAGAACCATCAGCTTTTTTAGTGAAGACAATGGGAGACATGACTGACAATGTCTCCTTGAACAACCACCCCTTTTTCAACATATCATCCAACCAAGTGTTGAGCGCAGCCTCCTCCTCTGCTGTGTGGGGATACAATGGGCAGTTGATATTCACCAACTCCACCGTCGTACAAAATCCACAGTCAAATCTGGTGTGAGGAGGCAGATGATCTGCATTTTTCAGAATCAAAAATGCTTTGATAGCGCATTAAACTTTCTGGAAAATTGGATGGTATGCCCATAGGAGAGACGAGGGACGTGATGGAACTGCAACCTTGAGCTTTCTTAAGAGTGTCAATTAGTGGGAATTCACCCTCCAGTTGATCATTAATGAATGACAGCATGTTAAACTCCAGGTGGATATTGACATGTTGCTAGCTCCACAATCCCTCTCCTAAGATCACCAGAAACACCAAGTTTGGCATAGCAGAAAAGCAGTTGCAGAAGCTGTGCTAGTGTATTGAAAATGTGACTGGTTGTCAAACCAGGTATGAGGTTTTGGAGGCTGACGATGCAACCATCACCAAAGGACCTGCATCCAGGTCAAGTTCCAATTGCTGGGCCAGTTCTACACTCATAAAATTACCCACAGCTCTGGTGTCCACCAAGGCCTCAAAGGAGATGTGATGGGACCCAACACTAATCTTCATGGGCAATAAGAAGTAAGCAAAGTTTTCTTTATTGGTAGTTGTGGATGAATCCAGTGATACCAAAGAGATGGTAGTGGGGTCAGGGAAAACCGCTAGGCTATTATGGGGGGTAAACCCGTTGCAAGTTGGGATATCAGATCCTACTGACATGGGCAAAATAGCTGCGGCAACTATGGGGTATGTATTTAAAGTTTTGATTGAAACTGGCCTATTGTGGACAGGGAAAATCTTCTTCACAACCTGGTTCAGTTGAAAAGGAGGGGCCATTGCTGCGCCAGTATCTGCAAGAGAGGCAGAAATGGTTAAAATAATGGTTGGCCAATTATGTCAGGCAAACAGCAAGTAAGAATTATACTAGTCTGCCAGCCCAGATGCCAGAGCACCCAAATGGCAAACTAGAATGCCAAAGGCACTGCTGCTGGTTTGACAGATATGAAACTGAGAAAGAATCTCTTCAAGAACTGCCAGAGAGCCAGAATCTTATATAGGCACATAACAAAATACCAGATGATTATGGACGTTAACCCTGAGGGGTGCATAAGGATCAGTGGGAAAGGCAGTTTATTTTTTGGCATGAAACAAAGTTTTTAGGAAGGAATTTTTAATAGGAATTAGAAAAGAAAAATTGACCAACAATTTTCTCAGTGCAATGTGAATGATTAAATAGTGGTCAATTTAGAGGGGAAACAAGTCAGGATTGGGTCCCACAAGTTTTACCTAACTGGAAAATTGCTTGGGAATGAGGGACAGATAATTTAACTGGAAACTGACATCAAAGAGTTTGGCGGCAGGCTAAGTCACTGTCAGTTTGACCTCAAATGTCCAAACCAAGGCTCAGATACATTTCTGATGGTCAGCATGACAGCATTTGACCCAACGAGCAGTGGGAATCCCCAAGGCCACCCCACATAGGGGTGGGCCCATTTGGTTGGGAACAGGTTCAGGATGCCCAACCCGCCCATAACTGGTCACTGGGCCATTTGTTTGGTCAGAGGGGTTTCATTGGGCGCAACGCCCAATTTGCCAGCAGGGAGCTTCAAACCCTCATTGCTGGTGTCTGATGCTGTTACCTGCCCATTGGGGATGATCCTCAACAATTTTGAGGGGGCTAATTTTTTCAATCATAGTGTTAGCCAAATCAAACCTGTTGGGCATTCTGGCCAATGGGGCAGTCTTCATCCCTTTCCAACTCATGGAATCTGACTATCAGGTTGACTCCCACTTAACTTTAAGTCAATCAATTTCATTTTGACAGTCTCAGTGCAGATTTCCACAATTAACTGTACCAGTTCTGCCAAGGTGAGCATGAGCACTGGGGGAGAAATTTGAAGTGGAAGAGCTGTTACCCAGCGCTCATCTACCATGTGGGCGAGGTCACCCTGGGTAACAAGGGGTACAGCCACCCTCTTTGATACCTTCTTACTCAGGAATAGGAAAAGGGCCCAATCAACAGCCAGGGGACGTTCCCTGGGACTTACACTAAGGCGTTTGAAGTGGTAAGTATCAATGTGGTAGGACCTTTTTCTCAGGGGTTGCATGGACACCAGTACATTATCATGGCTGTTGACCATTTAACTAAATGGGTGGAAGCTATATCAAATTGCTACTCCTTCTGCTAAAGCTACCGCCTTATTACTCTATCACCAAATCATTACTCAACATGGGTGCCCCAAAGTACTATATCAGACAATGGAACAAACTTTACTTCTCATCTTTTACAAGAGTTGTCAAAGTTATTCAATACCGCCCAACATTTTGTTGTTCCTTACCATCTGTCAACTAATGGGGCCATTGAGTGACTTTAAGGAACTATAGTCTCTATTTTAAGGAAGATGGCCTCAACAGACTCATCTTAGTGAAGCTTTTATTTACCTAGTGCTTTGTTTTCTTACCAAATAAGTTATCATAGAATTATAAAGATGTCGCCCTTTAAAGGTATTTATGGGTGAGATCCCTCAGTCACTTCAAGCGTTCAATCAATACTAAAGGAATTTATACCAAAAAATTATGATTTAGTTATGAGAAATCTAGTTGATAAAATTATTTTCCTTCAAGCTCAAGTCATGGAATTAATCAAAGTAACCACCAAAAAGGAGCCTCAAAAAAGTAACCAACATAAACCTATTTTGCCTGAATATCAAATTGGAGATTATGTTATGTATTACCATTCCTGACCTGGTGAAAAAACCAAGAAGTTAGGATCTAACTAGTCTGGTCCTTATCAAGTTATTTTCCAAAAAGGGTTAGAACATTCAATTGTCCATGTAGATACAGGTATAGTTGTAAATTGTATCCACCCTATATTTTTGGGGATTAATCCTCCTCTGCAATCAAATCTTGAGGGGGAGAAGTGTCAGGATTTTGCTGAATTCTGCCATTCCCAAAACATTTACCACAAATATTCCATCAATAATATTGGAAGGGAAACTCAATGAATCTAATATCATCAAATATAACAAGAACAATCATGCTTATCCCAATCAGGTGATATCAGAAGATTCAATTGCGCAGAGATTGAAAAGATTGTATAAGCCCTGAACTACTTCAAAACCTATAAGTATTCAATTATTTTGATAATAAAAACAGGTCTATTTACAACCTTATATTTACTATATTTCATATTACTTTGGAGATTCCATAAAGTAACTTCAATACTTACCTGCCACTTTTGAAGTATAATCCAAAATTTAAAAACTAAATAAGATGGCAATTGGAAACTGGGACGTTTCTGACCATTACACTTCTGTAATAGTACCACTCCAAGTGTAAAGTTTGACGCATCAGTCTCCACTACAAACATCTTTTTGAGGTCAGGATGGTCAGAACTGGAACTGTCAGCAGAATTGTTTTCACCTGCTGGAATGCCATTTCCTTGTCCTCCCCCAAATGAAGGGTACATATTTAGTCAACCTTGTCAATGGTATGGCCCACTCAGCTAAATCCCAGGAAAACCTCCTCATAAAGTCTACCACCCAAAAAACTATGCACCTTGGTCTGATTCCTGGGGGCATTCCACTTCTGCACTGATTGCAGCCTATCAGGACATATTGCTATCCCCTGGAAAACCACATTCTTCAGAAAGGACACCAAGTACCTATTAAACTCACACTTGGATAGCTTTACCTTCAAGCCTTCCCATCTTACTGCCTCCAGAACACTCATTACATCATTCATGTGATCTTGCACCAACCTGTAAAATACCAGAATACCATCCATATAAACAACGCACCACCTACACACCAAGCCCCCAACATGCAGTCAATTATACGTTGGAAGACTGTGATAGCATTGTGCAAACCAAATGGCATAACTCAATACTTGAAATTCCCCAAGTGACATTTAAATAAAATATATTGCTGGTGCTCTTGCCGCATGGGAATTTGATTGAAAGCATCAACCAGATCCAATTTGGTGAACACAACACACCCTGAAATCATGGGTAGAATGTCTTCCATGGGTGGCATTGGATACAGTTTAGGCTCTATCACTGCATTGAGCTTCCAGAAATCCACACAAGGATGCATCTCCCCACTTACCTTTGCACAATCAGCACCATCAAAACAACAGGCAATTTTGATGGCACAATCAAACCCAGACCTAGCATCTTGTGGATATAGAGATCAAGAGCCTCCTGAGACTGAGGATTTAATGGATAACTTGGGCATCCTTTGGCAACTCAGAGCCCTAATTGAACATAAAACCAGATAAAAAATCCCCATAGACAAAAAGGGTGCCTCACCCTGGGTTCAAACACTGATGCAAAAGCCTAGTATGCATCTGACAACCCATCTAATGGCATGATGGAAGATATTCCCCCCATACGCTTTACTGATGACCCCTGGGACTGGAACTCCCACTACCACATATCTAAGCCCTAGATGACAATAGCGCTTTCCCCTCTAACATATCAAATTGTGGATGGAACTGGCGCCACCACCTCATCCCCAGCACCACTGGATGAGGCAGATGTGCCACAGCATAAAATTCCTCTTCAAACTAAATCAGGTCTTGTCTCAACAGAATCCTGGCCTGCACCTGCCAGACTGCAGTCCACTTGGTGGCATCCACTAATAACATGAATACATCCTCCTGTAATGGAAATCTGCATCTCCTTGCCCACTCCTCATCCACATAATTCTTATCAGCCCCAGTGTCCACCAGGACCAGGACCTTCCTGCATCTCCACTGGTAAAAACAAATATAAATAAAGTAAAGTAGGAAGTTTATTCTGGAACACCAGATTCACTGGTTTCTTGCAAAAATAATAGGGAGCATTCCTCTTCTTCTTATGGACCTCAGGAGCCTGAATGAGGCTTTAACTGGAATTGCTGACTCTGGCATATTATCCCCATCCCCAGCTTTCTCCTGACTCTTCCCTTCCTCCTCCACATAACTAAAACCCTTGGAGGTGTGCACTGGCTCCAAACCTGCCTGTCTCATTGCATCCTGACTGTGGAAACACCATGGGGACCACACCAACTCCCAACAATCCTGCACCAAGCCCACCTGCCACTCCACTGCAAGGTCAAGGCTACCTCTTCCTCCAATGTTTCCACAGGTTGTACTGCTACCATTGCCAACAACAAATCAGCCTGCAAATTTTGATGGAACATGTGAGGAAGCTGAGATTCTGGTGCCTTTGCTTCTTTTGCCAGTGCTTGGAACATCCAACCATATTCCTTCACAGTCTTCCTTCCCTAGCTGCACTGCAGCAATGCTGACCAGACTGAATCTTGTGCCTTATCTGGACATGACGCTCAGGCAATCAAATCCAAACACTTCTCCACTGAGCCAGGCAACCCCGCCTGCTCCTCCAAAAGTTCTTGTACCCAGTTTGACTGCTTTACTAGCAAGATCATCAAAACTTGGCTCAACTGTAAGGTGAATGAATCCTCACCCTCTGCTACCTTTGCTGACTGCCCCTGTAACTGAACCTGACCAAATGACTGATGGATCATCTCCAACTCATCTGAACTCAACACTGATGGAATCCTTTCTCTGGCTTTTACCAGTCCTAACACTTTTCCACCACTCTGGGACACACACTCTAGCACCCAGTATATCTCATGAAGAAAAAAATGCATCTGAAAATATCACCATCAAAAGCGTCACAGTATGGTGATACCACATAGGTACACAACTGCTCCTGGCTCCTCTTTTGCTCACCACCACAATGACAGGAAAGTAAATGAGTTCCATTCAATGTAATGCAGTGGCTCCTTCTAATAAGCCACAAATGAATTAGGAAGCAGGACATAAATCAAAGACCAAAGGGTGGATAGGGTTCCTGAGACCATTCTTCTATTGTGTGTGCTACAGGCGCTGTGGATGAACACCCCTTGGAGGACAGTCACAAGTATGCTTACCCCAAGCAACATGCTCTGACTCCAAGATAAGGGTTATAATGAGGTAATAACCATTCCAAATTCTTTTTAAAGTCCACATCCTGTTGTAAATGCCAAACATGGCCACTGTTAGTCTAAACATACCAATGTAAACTCTAAAAGTCATTAATAGAGTAGATAAGGCTTTTAAGCTAGCAGCTTTATTGTGTATATTAGCAGTTCAATAGGAAACAGAACTAAAGAACCTCCAGTTCCCAGGTCCTTTTCCTCATAGCCCTCTGCTGAAAAATAGTTCAGACTCTTTCATCATGCCTGACACTCAGTCCTTTGAAATGTTCTATAAACAAACTCCTTGTCCTAGGCTCAATAGAATTCTCTGCTGGCCAAACCACCACATCTATGACTTGGTGCAGTTCTAACTCAAATCCAAATCAAACCTCAAATTCACCTATTTCACCATCACCTTGTTTGATCTCAGCTCTGACACAAGTCCCAACCATTAACCTGTCTCAGTCTAGACCCTATCCTGTGGCCTAGCCTAAACTAACGCTCCCTCACCTCATGTTCCATCCACACCAGCTTGGCATACTTTATTAAAGTTCAGGGCAATGTGATGTTGAGGGAAACACTCAACTGTCACACTTCTTCTCCTATATGTTAGAGTAGTGTCAGTAATATTCTGACTATCTTGAAATTTACTTTTGACTGCTACTATTATCTTAGTTCATACATTAAATTCTACTTTATTGTGAAAATTTCTGGTTTAACCCGATTAAAATAAAACTTTAATAAGTACAATCATACTAATATAATCTGCAGCTTTCACTAAAGTATAATTATATAAAAACATCAAATATTAACATTTACATTTTTGAGTATAGATTATTGATAATTATCTTGATCAATGGATTGTCACTAACCCTTGGGGAAAATGTTAACACTTGGTTTTTAGGTAAAGGGGTTTTAAACTATTTAGCTGTTAGTGTTACATATCTATAAAACCACCACAAAATTAGTTGTACTCTTTATTTATATATATTCATGTGCCTTGATTTACGATAAGTCAAAATATTTCAATACTTTATGTTTTTATTCTTAAGTTATAAATCAGAAGCAATCATACAAAAACCTAATGTTCTACAAAAAGCACAATTTAAGCACATATGTAATTATATGATAACCTAGTCTTAATTTTACAAAAAGTTATTATACAGATGTTTATATCTTATACTGACATGTACAGCTAAATTTATACTATTTGTGTATAATAAAACTTAAATAAGCACAGAAAAAATATTCGAAAGCTTACAATTTTACAATCTTAATTTTACTTTCACAATCTGTTAAAATTTTGAACTTTATTAGTTCATTAGCATCCACAAAAATAAAAACTATAAATGCTTAGAAGCTAGATAATAAACTTTTTCAATCCGCACTATTAAATTTATTTACCGAACTATAACTTTTTTAAATTTATTAATCTCAAGGAATCAAATAAAAACAAATTGACCAAAGTAAATAAAATTTATGGCAAAATTATGAGTTAAGTATTTAATAGCAAACAAGAATTATTTGTATACACCAGCCTGTTTATGAATAGGTTTTAATTCATAGGTTTTAAGTCAACAGTTTAAAAGATCATGCAAACTATAAAAACCTTAATCAGTTTTTAATGCAAACTACCACACTATATGAATGCAAAAATATATTCAAAACATTTTCCCAGATTTCAACTAAGTAAACCAAAAACTACTGATAAGATTTTATAAAGTACCATAGTACAAATGCTAGATTAATATAAAAAAGACATGACCACAGCTTATTTAATGAAGCAAATACATATTTTTACTTTTAACAGCAGGATTAGTTTAATTTTTTAAAGACGATGTAAATTCCAAATGTAACCTTGATTCCCACAAAATTTAAAAACTAATTTTAATAATTTGACTAGCAGCCTAATTTTTATAGCCTCGAGAAGCACGACGACCACGAGCACGTTCAAATTTGCGACCCTTAGAACGAACATAAGGCCTAAAAGTGAGTAAAATGTAATAAATATAAAATTGTACTTTAGCATGACTCTTGGGAACACCAGCAGCTCCGAAATGACGGACAGCCTCTCGAGCGTTCTTGCGACCGCGAAGAAGCAAGCAATTTTTGCCCTCAGGAGCACGGAGAGCAAGCTGATCAAAGGTTAATGCTTCTCCTCCGGCCTTAATAATGCGCGCACGAGCATTCTTTGTAAAGCGAAGGGCACAAATAGTCATTTTAGGGACCTCGAGAAGGCGTTCATCGTGGTGACAGTACCAACAATGGTAATAATTTTTCCTTCAAGTTCTTTGCAGTTTTTAACAATTCGAGAAATAGAAACAGGCGGACGATTAACCCGAGACATAAAAAGGCGCTTTAGAACAACTTTGTTGAACTTAGCAGTTGTGCGACGAGCAAGATATGTGTAAAGCTAATTTTTAATGTTTTTAAAAAATTAAAGTACCTTAACTAAAAGTCTGAGATAGACATCATCGCTTTTTGGAGCGGTCCTCGCGGACTTCTTAATGTGGTGCTTTTTAATATCGATACCCTTTAATTATGTATTAGCGTTTGCTTTTTTATTAAAAACTCTATCAGTTGTATCTTAGAGTTTACCATATTTCAAAAGTCGTGTATAGTTACAAAAGGAAGGGCAACTTTAAAAGTTAGAATACATAAGGGCGAAGTTTTAGGAGCTTTAGATTGAATTGATAGGTTTATGAAACTTCTAGTCTGTTAATTTAGTATTTTCATAAAATAATATTGATATTACTAACTGGATTACTCAGCTTTACTCGAGTTATTATTTTCAGATAGTTAATTGATTTAGTTTAGTTTTTATATTTATTGGTAGATGGCCGTCAATAAGTTTAGAAAATAAACCTAGCGACTACTAAATAACCACCAAACTGCATCGCAAAACCGTTAAATTATCGAATAAACCGAATAATAAATCGCTCAGCCAAAACGATATATTGATTACCAATAAATCCTAATATTTCGTTTTCACATTCTATATATAATTTTTACATATCTTATTATTGAAAGTAAAAACACAGCCTACGACTGTTCTCAAAATTCATAAAACCTTTGTTTCAAGCTAGGATATTTCTATTTATTTTTATGAGATAATGTGTCTCATACACACAAAATTATTTTATTTATATAGAGATTAATAACCTCAAATCTATTATGTAGTAAAATTGATCTGTAATAGTTGTCAATATAATTTTTAAATTTTTAAATTTTATTCGAGGTGGGCTGACCTGGGGACGATACCGCACCAATTAGTGAAGTGAAGAAAATGGGAAAGGAGGATAAAACCCGGAAAACCTCCATGCGCGGCTTATGATAGGCCAGGAACTCCATGGACCGCCTTTGCTATTTGCTATCTCGGTTCGGGGCATTGGCGCGCAAAACCAACACAGTCAAAATCGTCCCCTACCCAAAGTCCATTACCGGGATCGAACTCAGGAGGCAGTGGTAGAGGGTCTATACTCTACCACTGGGGTATCCTCCCTTAGTAGTTGTCAATATAGAAACTAGATATTTAATTTTGCCAAGGATCACCTAGTGCACCTAGCTTATATAATAGATGTTTAATTATCATAGTATATAACACAGTTCATAATAGTTTAATTCATAAAGTAATTACAAGCTGATATAATCTACTTATCTATATATAATACTTTAGAGAACAAAAGTTATTATGGGCCCTTTAGCCTTGCTTTTCTGAAATTTTGCCAGCTTAAACTTTAAAATAAATCAATTAACTTGATAATTAGCCAAATGACCACCAACCGCTTGGCAAAACCATTTTAAATTGAATCAACTGAATAGGAAAACTGCTCAGCTATATCAATATACCAATTACCATTAAATCATATAAAATTTTCAATTTTTTACATATAAAACTTTTTATTTTACTATGAAAATTAATAAATCATGGTGGATAATTATATTTTCATCTGATCTTAGTGACTGTGTAAAATTTGTCAATAGGTTATGTCAGGAAGTGTATTAAACAAAGGATGCAAGATTTTAGGACAAACAAGATTGTGAGTTAATTAAAAGCAAGTAAAAATGAATGTTTATTTATTTATTTTTTATTTTATTTGTGACACATGTATTAGTATACTGTTCATCCTATTGCAATAAAACTTTGGTGAGTTGTTGTGCATATGTATCAGGAAAAGTATCTATAACTCTCTTGTTCTCCAAGAGGTGATGCAGAATACACAGCCACACAGAAGGGAACATGCCATTAATGGCAAAGAAAATAGGGTACCACAAAAGGCGCTGGTGCATATGGGATCCAGGGAAAGAGTTTAAATAATTGTATAAATTACTAGATAAGCTAAAATGTGAGGACTTGGTTTGACCCCAAGGGGAGTCCATAACTAAGTGCAGATCAGTACAGGGTGTTAGAATTATGGTAGCTAGTTGCTTGCAGGTGCTGATTCAGCAGGATTTCAACAACAGTTCAAACTTTTAGATGCCAAAATATTTAGCTTCACTTACAAAATAAATACTACATAATAATATATATATATATATATATATATATATATATATTTATAATAAGGTGCTTGGGTGTGAAAACAATAGTTTATTAAAATGCCTTATCCAAGTATTTGGGGTAATCAAAGGCTAATAATGGGATATGGTATTAGTTTCATTATAGGCAGAGGCATCATGGCTTTGATAAGTGGGAAAACTGACCTACCAGAACTCAAAAATCTTTTCAACTCACTTTTTTAACTTAAGATGATTGGTCCACTGAAGATATAATAAAACCATGCAGTAAAGGTTTAATATATTTTACAATCATCCATCTTAAAATTGTTTCATTGCAGCTGATCTCCCCAGGCTCTGACTTTTAATTGTTGTGTAAAGTTCTTCATCCTTTGCAACCCCCTCAATCCTATAAAAGGGGGTGGTTTTATAATAGACAAAAGCACTGAACTGGAGCTACTGCTTGGGAGACCCTCAACTCAGGTGGGCTATTTTGTCAGGGTTCACAAGTAACAAAGGCAACTTGATCAAGCCTATTCAGTTGAAAGTGAGGAGTAAAATGATTACTCTGGGTTAGATCATTCTGCTAAGAGAGTGGCAGATTAGTATTATTAAAATTCAGACTATTTGCACCCAAAGAATTCTTCTCCCTGAGTCAAGATGACAATTGTCTGACAGTAGTGATTATTGGGTATCTTGATTCAGAGGGGCATAGGCTTTCCCAAGAGTGAAACCAAAGCCATATAGCTAGTTTAGACAAAATGAAGTGATCTATGTTCTTAGAGACCTTCTCCAGGAGGTCTGCAAAGAGGTCAGACCAAGGGACCAACTGATAAGTTTATAATAAACATAGTTTCCTAAAAAACAAATCAACTAACAAAGAACGTTGGTCTCAAACTAATTGTCAATGTCCTGATATGACTTGATAACAAGCCCTAAATAGCCATGGAAGATTAGCTAGAATCTGCCAACCATGATTTATAGTGTACAAATATCTTAGCGCCTTAGGATAGGGCAATATTGGGTTTGGAAGGGTAATTATTGAATTGCCACCAAATAAGGTGATAAGGTGTAAAAATTTATAGGTTTTCTGATCATCTCATCCAATAACCCCTAAAAATATATTACTTGCACAGTTTTGAGTTTTGTGCAATTTTCTGCATTGTATGATAGTAGTTGATATAATCAGTGATAATAGTATGCTAACTATTATATGATGTTGAATGGAAGTATTAGATTTTGGTCCAACGCTTGGCCAGAATTTCCTCTTGAAATACTTATGATGTCTGGAATAGGGATTTGTTCCCTCATACCACCTAACTCAATCTATGCTTAGATCTATGTTTACAGTTTTTATGGTTTAACACACTGTCAGCAGCAATCCCCAATTTCAGTCAGCTTTTTCTCTGGATCCCCGCTCAGATCCTTACTCTTTATCTTAAAGAGTCTTCCAATTATTTCACACAGCAATAATATCCCTGAGAAAGAATAGAACTCATAATGGATTCTGATAAAGTTTACTAAGCTAATACTCTAGTAAAAGTGATTTGATAATTTGTGATATGGTAAATTATGATCTGGCAAATTATGATTATTTATTAGTGAGTTCTAGGGAATTTATAGTGGTAAATTTGGCACCCAACCCTCAGTTGGCACCTCATCAATGAAACAGCAGCCGTTGCCATTGAATCACCCATCCTCATCTCAGCAGCGATGGCCTTCCCCATCCTGGTTAGGATTCCATCATTGGATATCCTTGAGACCTAAAATGGAAAGAGTTGGAAAATATGTCCCTAACGTTTTTTTCTCAATCCAAGTGAATCAATCATATTTGGCAAGCGATTTGCTTAGGTAATGGGATTTTTTACCATTAAGGAAGGTCACAAACCAACTGATCAATTCACTAGTTGAAGGCAGCATCACTCACCTCACAACTTACTCCTTAAATTTCCAAACAGTTGGTGATGAAACATGACCAATCCCAATCAGTACACCTGATAGTTATTCAAATTTCAGATGCCCCTATTTTGTTGGCAACTCTGCCCAACAAAATAAAAGCATTTATTCAGCTCAATCTCTGATGGATCCAACCAGGCAAATAACCTAAAATCCCCTGAACATTTTTACCCCAAAGTCAGGGTCAACTGATATCCAATTTACTCACATTAAGGAATTATCCCCTAGCAATCCCTGGTAATCTAGCCAGCTGATAATATGGGTAAAAATCCCAACACATTCCACTCTTTCCTAGATTTCCAGCAAGAAAAGGATCAGGGCAGGAGAACACCACTTCAGACACTTGGTTAAATACTTCATTTGCTCAAGTGGAGTACAATCACCAGTACTTAATGCTTCTTGGGATGACCTTTGGCATGTCGCTCTCTTCCTCCTTGCTACTTCCTACTCAGAGTGCAGTCCCCATTACCTTCTGTCATGTCAGGCTGATTGATTTACTCATGACGATATTAATCCTAGGATCCAGTTTCCCCCATCAGGGCATATGACCCACTGTCGTATTCAGGATTCTTGGTCTGGAATCCTCAATTTCCTGATTTTCTCCTCATCCTCATCATGAGATTCTTTCTATCAATATTAATTTTGCAGCCCAATTAATAATGTTCATTTATGTTTGCCCTTGTTATTTTTCTTTTCATAATTTTTGGTGCATATCATTCTTAATTCTTTTCTGGAGAGCTTATCCCATTAATTTTGAGAGTAATTTCTCCAAAATTAGAGCTCAATTAATTTTATAGTGCATAATGTCAACTATCATATAAGTCTAACATCCCCCTATCATCCAGCTCATATGTCAAACTCTGAGTTGTGGTACAAACAGCCGCCAAATAGTTTATCTGATCAAGATCTTTGGCTCTTTCATCAGATGAGTCAATCTGCACAATGGAACCTTTTCTATGGTCCTTCCAGGACTCATACTCCTAGTAAATTACAAGTAGCTAGTCCTTCTGTGAAATTACCAGAAATGGTAATCAAACACTGAAATCAGGTTAGCAATCATCTCAAATAACTTGTGGCCAATCCTTCCTCTGTTATCAATTCCAAAGTTAGATTTTAAGACTCTTCTGGATTCAGCTCCTTTTGTAGATACTCCTAACATCATCATCAAACCTCCTGAAGCAATGCCCTTTGCTCTTGATCATTCATTCCACGCTGGATTGAAATTGCTTCCAGAATTCTTCTTCCAACTATATCAATATCACAAGATAGCTGTCTTGGCCACTGAACTCACCATTGGCAACAGCGTACATTTTGAACTCTCCTACGCAGAATTAAGGGCATAAGTCACTGAGGTTTTGTTCATAGCTCTAAATTCTTAAGATCTTGAAAACATCCTAGATTGGGATATTGCAGCCTGTGCTTTTTGCTTTTCTGGACAAGTTCTTTGAAGTTGGGCCATAAAGCTTCCAGCCTCTCCCAGTTTCCATCACTCTTTCTTCTTCAGCTTCCAAGAAGCTCATAGTCATCACTTGCAGGATGTCATTTGCTCCTTGCATGACTATCTCATTTCTGGAACATCTCATTGGTATCTTAACTGATGGCTTTGATAGGGGGCATAATTCAGCAACCCCCAACTAGTATCCTTTGTTTGTTGCCAGCCCATATGTCCAGTGTTCTTGATGAAGCCCGTTGTCAAGCGCTCAAGACCAATCTTCCAGCTCTGGTACCATATTGGGATTACTTGGGTTATTTGCTGACTGCCTCTTCTTGTACTGTTGCTTCCCTCCCCACTCTGGAGTATTGCGTTTGGCTTCTTCTGACATCTCAATTTTCCTTCCCCTAGCTGCTTTCTCACAGTGATCTGCATCCACTCAATAAACTTGGTTTCATGTAGGTCTAGCCCTTGCTAGCGTCTGATCTCACATAGATTATAATGGGTTATTCACTCCTACTGCAATCCATCCTCCCTCCTCCAAGAGGTGACATAGGCGGAATCATTTCTAAATCAAGGGTAATACATACAAAATAAGGATATGTCTTTTTTCTATGTGTTTTTAATAATCTTTCTTTTCAAAATTTTTATCAATCTTTTATTTTTTCTTCTTTTTTCCATGGGACTTGACCTTATTTTGGTTCAGCATCCATCTTTTTATTTTATTCTCCCAAACTGGATCCTAGGTATACTTAGACCTACCAGTTTTCTATGGTTCAGAGGCTTACTTCTTTAAGACTTAACCATCTAGATTGGTTCAGAGGTCCTTTTTTGAACTTGACCAAATCATTAGGACATAATCAACTTAATGATTCAGTGGTCCTTCAGGACTCTTTTTTTATTATTTTTTTCCTCAATTCATCACTTTAGTTACTTAGCATGGACTTGATTCAATATCCTTCCATCCAAGAGGTTCTTGGTGGAGTAGGTGTCCGTTGCCATCTTGGCAATAATCTCAAATGGACCTGACCACAATGCATCCAATTTGTTTCTTCTCCTGAAACCATGCATATTGCAATAGGCAACTCTTTTGCCTATTTGGTATTCTGATAAGGCTGAAAAGGTCTTATTGTCCATCATTTTCGCTTGTATCCTTTTCTTCAAAGTAGTATCAAATGCATAAAATTGAATTTTAATCAGTATATTTGTCATTCAGTTCAGGTACTGCTTAGAACTCATCCTCAATGTTGGTTCCACCACTGAATATAAAATCAGTGGCAACGTGGCCTTCCTCCCATATAGCAACTCAAATGACATTTTTACCATTGCCATATGATGACTGATATTGTAGGTGAACATCACCAAACTTAGGTACATTCCCCACATGGAAGTTCTTCCTGCGACCAGCTTCCTCAGCGTTGCAGCCAGCGTTCCATTAACTTAGTTTTACTAGTCCGTTCAAATCTGGCTGGTAGGTTACAGACATGACTCTTCAGATCCCCATTATCTCATTTAACTTCAGTATCACATGAGATGTGAAGTTTGTCCCATTGTCACTCAGCAGGACCTGTGGGCATCCATGTCAGTATACTATCTGATTTAGGATAAACTTTGCAGTATTGGTAGCATCTACTTTCGCCAGGACCTTTGTCTTGACCCATCTCATTGGATGATCAATTGCAACTATTATATATTTGACTCCCCCTGTGCTCATTGTCAGCGGTCTCATCACATTGATGGACACCATATGCCAAGCAAATCCAGGGCGGACCAGTCAGTATACAGTCATATTCTTATGTGGCTTGTATAACTGGCACTCCACACAACAAGCTAGATAGTTGGCAACATCATAGTTGAAGACTCCCAGTAGTACTGGCAAATATGGTCAGTCATTTTTCTTAGGCCTCCATGCCAACAACCTTATGTGCAGCTTGAATGATAGCTGCATTTTCCAATGGCTTTAGAAATAGTAAGTGTTTCCCATTAATTGTCTTAAAAACTTGTCCATCCATGGTCTTGATGTTTTCCATTGCTTTTTAAAGTGCACCTTGGATTTCTTGGGGCTTGTTCCCAATTTCTCCATTGACCATTCTCTGGAATAACTCATCCACTTTCTGGTATACCATCTGGACCATTGGTAACTGAAATAAGCCATCCACACTCTGATGAGAATTCTCCACTTGGTAGACAGTTTCATAATTGCAAGCCTGTAACTTCAATGCCCATCAGGCCATTCATCCTTCTAGTTCTTGCAAATTGTGAAGCCAATGCAACGAGGAGTGGTCCATCACTACTTTGAAGTGTGTTCCATGGATATAACCCAAAAAAGTTAACAGGCGTAAATGACCACAAGGCATTTATGCTCAGTTGAAGTGTAGTTCCTCTCACGGCTGAGAGTGTCTGGCTCACATATGCCACTGGATGTTCGCCCTCAAGTTTATCTACTTGGCTTAATATGGCACTGATCGCCATTAATGAAGTATCAGTTTGTAATTAAATTCTTGATAAAAATTCAGATATTTTAAATTGGAGAATCTATCAAGTACTGGTGTAACTCATCAAATGACTTCTGTGCTTCTTTATTCCATATAAATCCTTTCTTTGGATTCTTCAACAGATGTAATAAGGGCTTGGCGATTCTAGCAAAATCCTGAATAAATCTTCTATAGTACTGACCATTTCAAGGAACACTTGGATATCTTGGACACTCTTTGGCACAGCCATTCATTATATGGCTTTGATCTTATGGACTTGTGGCTGCAGTCCACTAGAGTTGATCAAGAATCCCAGATATTTTAACTCTTTCTTAAAGAAGTGACACTTCCTCAGCTTAATATTCAGGTTGGCCGCAGACAGCCTCTTGAACACTTCCTCCAAGTGGTGTAAATGGTCAGTAAACGTCCTACTGAACACATTGATATCATTTAAGTACACCAGGACACATGACAACTTCAAGTCATTTAATATAGTGTCCATGGCCCTCTGGAACGTCGCAGGCACATTGCATAGACCTTGGGGCATCCTCATTAGTTGATACAGCCCCCTGAACGGTATTAATCACACATTTTTCTTGGTCTTCTCTTGGTAAATTGATTTCTAATATCCCAATATCAGATCCATTACATAGAAATACTTTGCTTCTCCCAATTAATCTAATGCATCGTTGATTCTTGGTAGGGGATACAAATTCTTCTTTGTAATCTTATTCAGCTTCTGGTAATTGATCACTACCTGATTAGAGCTATCCTTCTTCTTCACAATAAAAATTGAATTTGCCCAAAGACTCGATGATGAAACTAAAAGCCCATGCTTCACTAGTTTGCTAATTTATTCTTCCACTACCACTTTGGCCTCCTTTGACCGTTGAATTGACCTCAACCTGATTGGCAAATTTTCCACGGTATTGACCTTGTGGATCATATCTCTTGCACATTCCAAATCATGGTCGTCCTGGGCAAATACTTCCCAACATTTTGTGAACAATTCGAACTCCTCTTGCCGTTCTGCTGTCAGATCAGTGAGTTTCTTCCAATCAACCAATAGGTTGATATTCTCAGTTACCCTGGCCAATAATCCCATTTCATCAAGGGTCCCAAAATTGTGGAATTTCCTCAGTTCAGCCATTAGGATTAGATGAACAAACGTGACGATCTGATACTTCTCAATCTTCATCAGTTTTTCACTTAAATTCACCAGAAGAACTCAAATTTCTCCATGGCCCGGAATTATTATTCCAGGAGCCACCCAAGGCTCTACTCTGGACTTCTTCCAGGGACTTCTAACCTCCCCATACAGCAGCTCTGGTACATCTAATGTCAACCCCATGTTGACTATTATTTGTTATCCCAGTGGTATAATTTTGCATTCTTGATCCTCAGTGGAATTCCCCCAATTTTCTAGAATTTCTGATGGCATTTCTTGTCACGTCCGGCCAACTAGTTGTTATTGAATTGGGACAATGCCATAATTTTATATCAAGTTGATGAAGTTATTTCTCCTACTCAGTGGAGCTTCCCCATCCTTCTGATAGACCAATGATAACATCTGACCCAATATGGTCAATGTATTATTCTTGAAGTTACATTTAACTCTGTACTTATGTATAAATTCCATCCCAATCAGAATGTCATAGTTTTGGTTGGCTAAAACTATTGCTGGTGCAGATACCACCAAGGATCTGAAGCAAAGTGGCAGAGCACTATATGCTCCACATGAGATGGTGGTATTAATCCCAGCTGTCCCTTACTCCTCATGTTTTAAGTCAGGCGAGATCTTCATCCTTTTCACCAGCTTGGCTGAGACAATATTAATAGGCGCTCTGCTGTCAACAATCGCCCTCACCTGTACTTAATTCAATAGTATATCTATATAATTACACTCAGAGTATTGTAAAATAGTATTTACTGAGTGTATAGTGGCATTATTAGCCAAAGCAAGCATGTGAATAATTTGTGCTGTTAAATCAGGAAATGATTCCTTGATCAAACTGAGGAGGATTGACAGGTTTGCCTCATCTAATCAAACTTTGGTCAATTCTTTGGGATTATCTGCAGCTCAAATCTTGTCCACTAGTTGTCAGGCATACAACTGGGCAACTTCTTGATTATCTCAGGGTTGATCCCCTCCAAAATGGATCTTGTTACTGCATTCACGTCCAAACTGATTACTTGATACAGTTGACCCTGTACATTTTCATCCACAAACAGTTCACTGATGTCAATTTCCTTGTGCATAATATTGGGAGGAACAGGCTTCTCCACAGCTCTATACTGTTCCCCGTCTAGGCCACAGGTCCTTTTCCCTATTCCTTTGCAGTTGAAGACTCTTTCACTTGGACCACATTGATTTGATCCTTGGTTTTCTTGCAATGTACAGCGAAATGTCCATTTACTCTGCATTGGTAACAGACTTTCTCCTTGTTATTAATCCATTTGAAGCCTTTGGGCTTATTCCCCAGCACAGTTTGGTTATTCATCTCCTTAGCACCCTCGTTCCCCTTCGTGGGATTTAAATTTCATACTGGGTTTGTTTTGAAACTTCTGTTTGGGGCATAGAAGGTTGGTCCTAAGATTTTCAAATTGTCTACCATATGAGAGGTAGTAATTTCCATTGTGAACATAGAAGACATCATTCAGTGCAAATTGCAGTAGGGCTAAGGACACTTGTAATGCAATTCTGGAATTGAATCATCCAGCATTTTTTATACAACCAGGATTTGCAATTCCTGGTAGAAATGATCAGTGAAGCTTGCTAAAGATACATCTTTATGGAATTGAATGCTCATAAACTCTTGTTTGTGCTTTGACATGCATGTCAGGCTTCCGAATTCCTTCATAATGGCCACTTTGGCCTCTAAATATGACCAGCTATCCCCCTCCATGTGGGGCAACACTAGGTTTTGACTATTGGTATCTAGACAATTCATCATCATCAATGCTTTTTGAAAATCGCCATATCCATACATTGTCATATCAAACAATTAGAAAAATGCTAGGGTGTTATCATGATATAAAGTCGGCAATTTTGGTGTCACTTTAAATTCTTCCAAGTTTTCTCTAGCCACCTCTCTGGGTTTAGCTACTCAGCTCACTTGGGGAGTGATTTTGAGCATCATCTCCAAAACAGCAGTAAAAGCGGGCAGCATGTTTCTTGGGGTACTCATCTACCTAATTATTATATGGGGAGTTCTTTCTTTGGCATTACTCACCATATATGGCTCACATTCACATTTGTGAGTCTTTAAATCCTCAACC
Organism: Massospora cicadina; assembly: GCA_022478985.1. Classification (NCBI taxonomy): domain Eukaryota; kingdom Fungi; phylum Entomophthoromycota; class Entomophthoromycetes; order Entomophthorales; family Entomophthoraceae; genus Massospora; species Massospora cicadina. The sequence goes on from JAKSZP010003201.1 coordinate 40,463, forward strand.
TGTATGATCAGCCACTTGATATCAGTGCTGAATGCTCTTAAATGAACACGATCTGCTTCATGCTCTATTTTCAAAATAAGACTTCTTGAATTAAGTCCCCCTCTTTCTTCTTTAATGAAGTTACTTTTCCAAGTAACTAATTTCTGAAACTCGCGACATTATCAACCTCTTCCTCCATCTTTGCAACTATTTCTTCCAAGGCTGCAAATTCTAGATGATCCGCTGATTTCAGGGCGTTCTGATTAATGGTTGCCGACTACATCCATAGTTTTCTTATCTCATCTTTATACAACATCACTTTTAAGTTCTTCTACTCAACTACAACCCTGTAAAGAGCAACACTTTGTAAAATTTATAGGTTTTCTGATTATTCTTGGCCAATAACCCCTAAAAATATATTACTTGCACAGGTTTGAGTTTTGTGCAATTCTCTGCATTGTATGATAGCAGTTGATATAATCAGTGATAATAGTATGGCGACTATTAACTGTAGTTGAATGAGAGTATTAGATTTTGGTCCAACGCTTAGCCAAAATTTCCTCTTGAGGTACTTATGATGTCCAGAATAGGGATTTATTCCCCCATACCACCTAACTTGATCTACGCTTAGATCCTTGTTTACAGTTTCTATGGTTTAACACACTGTCAGCAGCAATACCCAATTTGATTCAGCTTCTTCTCTGGATCCCCACTCAGATCCTTACTCTTTATCTTAAAGAGTCTTCCAATTATTTCACACAGCAATAATATCCCTGAGAAAGAATAGAACTCATAATGGATTCTGATAAAGTTTACTAAGCTAATACTCTAGTAAAAGTGATCTGATAATTTGTGATATGGTAAATTATGATCTGGCAAATTATGATTATTTATTAGTGCTCTTAGGGAATTTATAGTGGTAAATTTGGCACCCAGCCCTCAGTTGGCACCTCATCGATGAAACAGCAGCCGTTGCCATTGAATCACCCATCCTCATCTCAGCAGCGATGGCATTCCCCATCCTGGCTAGGATTCCATCATTGGACGTCCTTGAGACATAAAATGGAAAGAGTCAGAAAACGTGTCCCTAACATTTTCCTATCAATCCAAGCAAACCAACCATATTTGGCAAGCGACCTGCTTAGGTAATGGGATTTGTTACCCATTAAGGCAGGTCACAAACCAACTGATCAATTCACTAGTTGCAGGCAGCATCACTCACCTCACAACTTACTTCTTAGTTTCCCAACAAGTTGGTAATGAAACATAACTGATCCCAATCAGTACACCTGATAGTTATTCAAATTTCAGATGCCCCTATTTTGTTGGCAACTCTGCCCAAAGAAATCTTAAGCATTCATCCAGATCAATCCCTGATGGATCCACCCAGGTGAATAACCTAAAATCCCCTGAACATAGTTACCCAAAATCAGGGTCAACTGATATCCAATTCACCTCACATTAAGAAATTATCCCCTAGAAATCCATGGTAATCTAGCCAGATGGTACTATGGGCAAAAATCCCAACATAAGGCAATGTTAACATACAAAGAATCTTTAGTAGGTCGCCTCAAACTAAAGCAATAGGGAATTTAAGAATATTATTCTCTGCCAGAGCCAATGGGAATATGGCGGAACTGATTAGTATAAACCAAAAGAGCTGTATCAACTGAAGTTGCTCATATATAAGTGAGATGAGATGATTGAATAAGGGAGATTGTTAGTAGAGAAGAGAGGAAAAAGCAGAGAGTATTTTCTGTAAAATATTAAATTAGGTAAAGAGGTGTTTTTGGGGCAGCTGCTCCATATTTTATAAAGTTTATTAAGTTGTCTTGAGGACAATGATATTCATATTGTCTGTCTATTGCTCAGTGGGCTTTTACCCTGTGCAACCTTCTTGGCATATATTACCTATATCGCCAAAATTATAACAGTGGTGCTCACTACATGGGGCCCATTGATCAACCACCAAAAATTAAAAGTCTCCAGATGCTGGCCACGTTGCATCAGGCCTGCTTTGATGGGGAATCCTCATGGAACACTGCGCCAGCCAAGTATGTGGAACTTAAAATTGCTTTAATTGTGGTGCTCAAGAAGCAGGATGAGCTCCTTCAGGAGTGGAACAACGTAATGAACCAGCTCAACAACACTTTCAGTCAAATGTATCCTTGGACAACAAAACAGGCAACTCACTAATTTCCTGGATGACACTACTGAATGACTGCATTGCGCAGAGCGGAAGTTGGATGGTACCCCACAGCCCCCTCATTTGGAAGTGGACGAGCGTCAAGGGGCTGCTTGGGGAGAATTGTATTACAGGGAATATGACACTGGATACCAATTCGAGGAGATTTTCACTGAACTTGCAGGTAGCATGGGCTACTTCACCCAGGAGGGCAGCTCTGGAGATGATTATGTATCAGAGAACCAATTCCCCTAAGTGATGGCTGTACTTCCCACCAAAGGGACCCATGCAACTGTTGAATTAGCGGATAGACCATCCGCCGCTGGGACTATTAGACCAGCTCCTCATTGAGATACCACTTATGAGTCTTGACCCATTCCTCAGTATGCTTCAAAGGCTTGCAGTTATGAGTGGGTGGAGGAGGTTTGCAATGATAAGCTGCCTCCATTCAATTGTTATGGGAATATCCATGGCTTCTAGAAATGATTTGAGTTTGTGGTGGAAGGAGCCTTAGATCAGCGTAAAGCTAAATTGTTAATATCCGCCTTGGATGTTGGGAGTGTTGACCAAGTCACCTACTATCTTCCAAGCAGTACTGTTACATACCAAGAGGTGAAGGATACTGTACTGTGGCTGTTTGGGGGTACTGCAAAGATGTTGCAGTGAGAGGATGAGTTCTTGACCATTGGGTTCCAACGTAATGAGACCCTCACTGCATTGGCTGGCCAATTTATAGTGGAAGCCCATGTGTTAGTTGGGGCAGGGACCTTATCCACATCTGATGTGTGCATCACAATAACCTTTACAGTGAAGCTATACTGAAAGATTTACAATATCATGACTCCATTTTGGAGGATGACGTAACCCTTCTCAAAATTTTTCAGTTTTTGCACCATGTATCCACTACTTTCCCTCCACTCAATACAGAGTGGAAACATACCACCACTGTCACAGGACCTTCTTATTTGAGGAAATTCTCCCATCATGTTAGATTCCATATAGTAACCCCAATCCTTTATATATAATCACGTTCCTCGCCCTCAGTCAAGTTGACCTCAGCAGTTTAACTTCTTCTATGGACCTGCTTATGAAAAGTCAGTAGCCTAACTACTGACCTGAGCCTAATTACAACAATTGTCAGCAATCACCCTATAAACCTGGACCTGGTTAAGTTGATTGTTAACAATCAAATTATTGGCCCAACTAATCCTATAAGAACCAAGGGAGTGGACCCCATGGGGTAAATTGTTTTAAATGCAGTTGTCCTTGTCACCTTGCCCAGAGTTGCTCTAACCGTCAAGTTCACTACATGAAGCAGGATCTATACTACCAGGGAAAAGATAAATTGGAGTAGAGACGGGACTCTCTACTCTTCCAACCAAACTTCAAACGTCCCACTTGAACCTATTGTAGTATATTCAGCGGAAGTCCCTTAATATTATGTCAAGTTTTCATACCAGAAACTGGTTGGAGGAGTGAACATACTGACATGGGCACAAGCCAAGGCTGTGGCAGATGAAGAACCTCAAGAGCAACTGAAGCTGTACGCCTGTTAAATGTTCGCCCAAGCTTATTCAGACAAGCTGGATCCAGCCTCAGATGCACCTTCCCTGAAAGGTGTAAACGTTACCCTCCCAGTAGATGCTATTGCCAAAGAATACCCCAAAGTCAGTGAGGGAATTATGAGCTTCCATGTGAAAAGAGATCCCTTAAATATCCACGTTTAAGCAGTCAATATTTTTCTTATTATAAAAGTACATACTGTGACATTTTTGTAGCAAAAAATCGAGTTTGCGCTATAATAGATATGGGCGCCCCAGTCATCATAGTCCCACTAAGTTGATGGTGAAGTTGACATTAAAGCCTGATGTAGAACATCAAATGGTGTATGGGACCACTGGAGCAGGAAGTTTATTCTCTGAGGGAGCATACAGCACGCTACCTTTTCAGTTTAGGTTGATTGTTGTAGCCCCAGCAATAGTGCTACTGAACGATGATTATGACTTTTCTAATTGGAACTACTTTCATGCGACACTTTGGGGCTGTTGTCAATATGATGGAGAAATATTCAAAATTTTGGGGAAGCGGATTCTAATTTACTTTAACTCCAGTGGAGTGCCAAAGGATCTGGTGCATATGGGACATATCAATCTTGCATATAGTGACAGGGTGATGAAAGTTCACTATCACTAACTAAAGAGCAAGATATGGACCCTCCCCCAGCAGATATACAAATATCAAGGCTGCTGCTTAGAGCTGCTTGGCCTATATCCATCCTCCAGACACCAAGAAATAGTACACACTGAGTTAGAGGTAGAAGTGCTAGCTGGGCGCTATGGAGAGGCCATTGGGCCTTATCAGCAATCATGGCTTGAGCCTCATGTGGCTCCAGGAATTATACTCCTGGGATATGGGGAAATCAAGATATTGATAGCTAATCTTCAGAGCAAACCACTCTGAATCCGCCGGCATCAGATTATAGCATATTTACACTTGACCTCAAACTGAGAGGTCCTTTGGGTTCACAAGTTTGAGTCAATGGATGAATTTGGTCTAACTGTTGAGCCACAGCCCAGCATAGTGGTGGCAGTACCACGTGCAAATTTAATGGGTTTATTGGAAGAACAAAAATACCAAGCGATATCACTATTTGAACAATATAAGGATATTTTCGCTGTTGACAACCATATTTAGGGTGCACTTGGGGAGTGGCCCATCAACTGGACACAGGTGATCATCCCCTCATAAGGTCTCAGCTGATCCGCCAATCAAGGGAAGCTGAGGAGGTAGTAACAGAGGAAATTGAAAAGCTAGTGGAGCAAGTGATGTTTGAACCATCCAAAAGTCCATGGGCTTTTCCCATCCTGATTGTAAAAGAAGGATGGTACCAACTGGGTGGTGATAGACTTTCAGAAGCGCAACAGTGTTACTAAAAAAGACTTGTATCCCTTGCCTCAGGCTGATGATACTTTAGATTGGTTAGTAGGAGCTCACTACTTCTTGGTGATGGATTTGATATTGAGTTACTAGCAAAGCAAGTTGCCCATGTCAGAACAGGAGAAATGCTCCATAATCACATCCAAGGGGCTTTTCCAACTGACAAATATGCCTCAAGGGCTATGTAATGCCCCAGCTACATTCTAATGAGCCATGGACACTATCCTTGGTGACCTGAAGCTGTTGTGCATCCTTGTGTACCTCTATGACATCAATGTTTTCTCCCAATTTTTTCTGAGTATCTTGACCATCTAGAGGAGGTATTACACCATCTCGCTAAGGCCAACATCAAGATCAAGCCTCAAAATATCACTTTTTCAAAGACCAGCTGATTTACCTGGGGTTTGTGGTAGACTTGAAGGGTATGAAACCACAGCTGAACAAGGTGGAGGCCATTCAAAAATGACTATGTCAAACATTAAGCGCAACATACAGGTATTTTTAGGAATGGTCAGCTAATACTGACGCTTCATCCCTAATTTCAGCTGTATTGGGGCCCGCTATTTTAGTTACTAAAAAGTATGCTATGTTCAAATGGATGGAACGCCATCTTTGTTCCTTTGACATACTTTGGATGGCGCTGATCAGTGCGCCAGTGCTACGCTATCTGAACTTCAATAAAGAGTTCACCGACCAGATGGATGTATCTCTTTCCACTGTAAGGGCGGTCCTATCCCAAAAAACAATGAGGGGGAGGAGCACCCAGTGGCGTTCTGCAGTCAGATCCTGAATTGTCATGAACGTAATTATATATCATGACTTAGTAGGAGTGCTTAGCGGTGAACTACACATATAAGCAATTTAGGGTGAATTTGCATGGAGTGAAGTTTAAATTCATAACGGATCATGCTTTTTTATACTGGTTGAAGAACCTCAAGGAGCATGAAGGGCGCCTAGCCCAATGGCCCTCAAACTGCAGGCTTATAAATTCGAGATCCTCCACTTACCTGGAGCGAAACACCAGAATGCCAATTGCTTTTAAAGACTGCCAACAGTTGCCATCACAGCGAATCTGAGTAATGTGATGTATGATAAAAATGCTCATCAGAAATACAAAGATGAGCTGCCTCAAGTAATATAGGCATTAAACAAGATGCAAGCTAATACCTTTCAGCAGAACGGGGAGGTGTACAAATAGATTAGAGACTCTACAGTAACTTCCCGCTACCCTTGTCACAGTGTAGCACTATCATGAGCGCACATAAGGCAGTTGGACATGGTGAAGTATGCAAGATGTTAAAATTGTTGCATCCTCGGTATTATTGGGATATCATGAACTTTGATGTGCTTGAAACAATTTCCTGCTTCCATCAGTGCCAAGTGGAAAAGCTGTTCTGTTAGAAGACCTCATACCAGTTAATGAAAGCACCTTTTGCTTGGCATATGGTTTCCATTGATTTCATTGGCCCCCTGCCAACGGGAGCTAACAAGTCCAAATACATTATGGTGGCAATTGCCCACTTGACCAGGTGGGTTGAAGCGTGGGCAATATGGGATTTGGGGGCCATCACAGTGGCTAAGTTCATAAAGGAATGCATAATCCAGCGACATGGCTGCCCTCAGTTTGTCCATACCAATAACAGAAGTAAAGTCACCTTGCACATCCTTTCAAAGTTGAACGAGCTGATGGGCATCCTTGGGTTCTGATGACCCCATACCACCCTGAGTCAATGGGATAGTTGAGCGAGTTAATGAGATCTTAGTGAACATACTCCAGAAATCGGTAATAGATAGACCTTCCAATTGAAGTTTCCCCCTTTCCATCTCCATTTTTGCATATTACATTAGCTACAATTCTTCCACGGGGAAGAGTCCCTTTCAATTACTTTATGGATGACACCCTGCTCTTCTGGCACTGCTTTATGCTTGTGTAAAAGATACCAGCGGAATAGATTCCCAGCATTACTTGACTAACCTAGCAGATACATTAAAAAAGTTGCAAACCAAAGTGTACTCCTTCAGTCTGGCTAAAAAGACAAGGAATCAGGCTGCTGATTGGGAATGCCATAGCGAGCTAGCTCAGTTCAAAGACAGAGAGATGGTTCTATTCCATAACCAGCATGGGTTCAGTTGGAAGCATAAATTTGCCAGCATCTGGATTGGTCCATTTGAAATTATTGATAAAACAGGTGTCAACACCTATTCTAATAAGGACCCTGAAAGAAGTCAGATTATTAACTGAGTGCACACAAAGTTCCTCTAAGCATATAAACAATAGGAGACTTATCTTCCAGTCAATGAGGGTAATGTAAAAGTCCTGATATGACTGGGCAATAAGACCTAGATAGCCATGTTAGATTGGCTATAATCTTCCAACCATGATTTACAGTGTATAAATATTCAAGCGCCTTGGGATGAGGTGATATTGAGTCGTGAAGAGTAATTAATGGATTGCCTCCAAATAAGGCAATAAGGCAATGTTGACATATGATAAATAACTAGTAGTTTGCCTTGAACTAAGACAATAGGGAATTTAAGGATATTATAATTTTCCAAAGCCAATGGGAATACAGCAGAACCAAAATAGTCTAATCCAAAAGAGCGGTAACAACTGACAGTGACCACCAGCTTGCAGTAGAAGCAGCTGCCACACCAGATTGTCATCCCCTCCGCAAAGCTGTCACCAAATCATGGCGATTCTCACAGGAGTTATTCCACCTCCTTTTATCCCCATAAATCTCACCCTAAAGAGTAAAATCACAATGAATCAATTGCACAAAAATGTCAATGTTGCTATCCAGAACGTGATAACTGTAGCACAGGATCTGAAAGCAAAAATAACCTGAACCAATGTTGCCACGTTTGTTAAACTACCAGAAGCTCACATTAAAGCTAAAAAAGCTTTAGCCAAATATATCACTGCCATTTTCATAGCTGGCAATTTCTCAGAGATACCAATCATTAGTTATATTGAACCACATGCTGCCAATGCCATGACACCCTTGCTATCTGCCTTGACACATACCCTACTCTGAGATGAGGAATCTGCTGCCAAAGATGAGCTCCCCAATCCCCCTCCCCTTCTTCTATAGAGGGATAAGCGGTCTCCGCTGCCCATCTGGTTGGTTGTTTTGTTTGGTGTGTTTCATTCAATCTGCTCATTTGGGCGTTTTGTTTGAATCAATTAGTTACGTTAGTTTTAGCTATAGTTTTTAGTTTGGTAGTGTCTATCCCCTGGTCAGCTTACCTCAATTAAATAAAATAAAAAGAGCGGTACCAACTGAAGTTGCTGATATATAAGCAAGATGAGATGATTAAAGAAGGGCGATTCTTAGTAAAGAAGAGAGAGCAGATAAGTGAGTATCTGTTAAAAAATATTAAGTTAAATAATGAGGCGTCATTGGGGCAATTGCTCCATATTTATAAAGTTTATCAAGTTATCTCAAGGACAAAAATCTTCATATTATCTGTCTCATGCTCAGCGGGCTTTTACCCTGCGCAACCTTATCAGCATATATTACCTATATTGCCAAAATTATAACAATAATTTAAAGAATTGGGGTATCATTTTCTATCAGGTGAGACGCTGCACCCAATCTAACCAATAAAGCGCAAACCACAATCCTTTGTGGTACTATAAATTGAGTATTCTTGCATTCAGGATATTGTCTGCAATTAGATTTTACAGATTAGGCAAAATGAACAACTAAATGGGATTTGAAGACTCATTTTCCCAGAAAATGTAACGCACCATTATAATTTAAAAAACAACTGGTGCAATTCAGAGACAATGTTGTAACGCTCTCATTATTATCAAGTGCAATCCCAAACCAACTTGGACATATTTTACCCTTACACAGCGGTGGACTGGGGTGTGCTTCAGGTCAGGCAAAGTCATCAGGTTGATCCCCTTGGCCTCTTCACACTTTGTTGGTACAATTAGTCCCTACAACTATGTCATTTAGCAATGACATTACCCTCCCATTCTTTTGGGGTTTCACCACCTCCAGGGACTTCAACCAAGGAAAAGTTCTTGTTGGCAGAGGGCAGCTTCATGGCAGCAACAATTGGTTTAGCCTTGGGCCCTGCTGCATTGAGGAAATGCTTATGGAATGCAACAATAAAGTCCTGGGCATGGACACATTCACATGTTAGACTCAGCTGTTCACTGCCACATCAAACCCTTTCCATGACACCAGGTAATCCCAGTCTTTTCCTTACCCAGTGAGATGCTACAAACTTCTTTACTTCTTACCCCTGGGTCCCCTCCACAAGGTATGCCTCTGGAGTCTCAGGTGGGGGACCTTCAAACAAGGTCTTCTTGCTTTAATGGAACTCCACAAAGATCCAATTATTATGATTCTTGACCCACATTTCTGACAATGCGGTAAGGTTTTATCCTCTTTAGCCCCAGTTTTCCTGCATGGCTTCTTGATTGGGATATTCCTGGAATCCAGCATCACTAGATCTACTTCCTTGTAGGATGTCCTCACCCATCTCTTACCATCTGAATTACCCTTATAACCTTCATGGTGGCATCCAAATTGGTGTTGACCCCTTGGTGTACTTTCTTTATGGACTTGTTGAAGTTTACCACTACTTCCACCCTGGACCCACTTCTGGGTTTTATTAAAAGAGGGTTAAACCATAGCTGGCAAAGAAGGGAGAGCACACAATGGAAGCATGATGGGCGTTGTTATAACTAGTTTGAGCCAGGTGAAGGTGGGAAGCCCAATCAGAATGGTTGAAGCAGTCTAACACTGCAAGAACTACTCAAAGCACTGGTTCACTCGCTCTGTCTGCCCATATGATTGGGGGTGGTAGGCAGTAGAATGGCACGGACGAATCTGAAGAGTTTTGCACAACTCCTCCCAAAAAATGGTTGTGAACTGAGGTCCACGATCACTAATAATTTTCTGGAGCACCCCATGAAGGGAAAACACATGAGAAACACATACCCTAGTCATCTTTGCCGCTGTTACTGTGGTGTTAAAGAAATTAAATGTAATTTTTTTTTAAAATGGTCCAACACTACCATGATTGCATCAACGTCCTCTGATTCAGGTAGCGCCAAACAAAATTGAATGATAGGGAACTCCAGGGCCCCTCTGCCTTTTTTCTGGTACCAACAACCCCATGAGAGGCTGACAATTTGGTTTCATCCTTTTACAGACTAGGAACTCCTTAGAATAATGTGCCACCTGTGTGGCCACTCCTTTTTGGTTATGAGTAAAGAAAAATATGTTCCAAGGACTTCACCTTCTCGGGGGTGCCCAGCTGTAATCCTATCATGGTGTTTTTTAACTATTTCTAGGTGGAGTGGCCCAGCGGGAACCCATAAGCATCTGTCACAGAGCCAGCAAATAAAGTTAAGACTAACCTGCCAGCTGGGGTGAGTAAGCATTCAGAATTCAAACCAGAATTCTGGAGGCATAGCCATCCATATGATATAACAACTGACGGGAAGGGAAATGATATAATAAAGTGATGCAGCTAATGATCACCGTTACCACCATGCCTACTAACAAACATGCCATGGCTGCAGTAGCAGCTGAAGATTATGAAGCCGTTGTTTCTTTTGGGACCACAGAAAGCCTCAGATCCGCTCTGATTAAATAGGTTGCTGGGCGTGTGGAGAGGTTGCAAAACTTTGCTCACTGGGGTGAAAAATCTCCAAAAGCGATGTTACATCCTGATGCCAAACGCGTTTAAAATTGAGTAAAACCTCAGGAAGCCACAAAAATTGTATTCTCATTTAGGAGATAAGGCAGCAACGTTGTGATTATGGCCACTGTGTCTCAGCCATTGTTTAGACTGAGGAACATGGAACCTATTGGGTAGTGGCAGATAATAAAGAAACTATATTATTTACCGGGAAATTTTTCGAGTTGTAATTTGTTTAATAAAATAAGCAATAGAAGATTGACTGACAATCATTTTTGTAGAGACAGTGTCCTAAGAGATGGGGGCTTGGAGGATAAATATAATTAGCATGAACTAAGGGTAATGAAATCCAATTAAATTTCATTGTATCAATATTATAAACTACCCTGATGCTGCATAAATCTCATTCTGGCCAGCTGACTCAGGGAAACTTTTCCACCAACCCCCCCAGAACGATTTTCGCTTGGAAGATTGACAATGCTTCATCCAGCAGGCGACTAAATATGCCCATGCCAGGACACATATAGGAGATCTTATTGAGTACTGAAGTAATTTAGTGCACTTGAATCTGCTTGGTTTGGGCCCGCCTTTTATAGAGGAAGGAAAACACATTAGCAGGGTTTAAAACTTGTACTGCGGATGACTCAATTCTACTGGACCCTGATTTATTTAACTTAATGGCCCCATCATTGGTACCCATGATTTTTGAGGGGGGAGATGCCCAACACTTTCCCACTGGTGGCGGTCTTTTACCACCACTATTACAAACGCACCCTTCTGATCAGCTTCATCAACTCTTGGGTGGTGAGGCAGATTGGAAAGAAGCAACTTTGAGGGGGTTTGCCATAGCCCACCTCTCATCCACAACATAGGATAAATCACCCTGGGACACAAGAGGGATGGCCACCTTCTTCACCCCCCTTATTGTTCAGAATGGAAATTCCTTGCAGTTGTAGCACAGGGGATGCTCCCCCAGACTTGCATTATCCTTCCCTCTTTGAACAGGGGGAGCACTACCACCGGGGTCTTGAGCAAGCATGAAATTCTTAGGACTTTTAGCAACTTAATAGATAAGAGCATGGTGATACTCAGGGGGGACGAGGAGCATTAGGGAGAAGGGCTTGAAAGTCTTCCACTAACTCACCACAATTGACACAGTCATGGGCGCTGTTTCAACTATTCTCATATGATGGGAACCACTTCCAGGACATGAGATAAAGGAATGAACGGCAGGATTTCTGGAAAATAAAAATTTCCTCAACCTCATCCTCCAATCCATCAACCACAATTGGCTCTGTAACTGCTAGTACTTCCACTTAAATGGGGACAATTTAGAAACTAAAAAATGGGGTGCTGCTTCCAGTGTGCTGGAAGTGTCAATCTAAATACACTATTGCCCAAATACGCCTTTGCCACATGGGGCTTGGAGCGCTTGCTTTCAAGCTTCCAGGAGGGCACTTAAATATGCAGGTGTCATGTATTCAACGTGATGGAGAATCCCACATTGATTTTATAGGCCGGGGGACATTTACAATCTGAAAAGCATTTGTAGTTGCTTATGGCCTTGGTCAGGTGCTCCTAGACCAGGAATTGGGTGCTCCAAATTGCTGCGTATAGTCTGCCACGGCTAAGATTTCCAAAAAAAAGCATGAGCCAAGAACAAAATGAGGGGTTACATTAGTGCGGCCTGATATGGCAAGGAACTGGTAGATGCATGAGAGACATGCTACATGCGAATTTCCCAACAGAAGGTCATCCACCCAGGTGTCCTGTGAAGCAGAGGCATAATAGCAAAGATACTTTTTAAGAATCTAGTTAATCCGCTCCATTTGATCATTAGACTGAGGATGTCATGGATGCGGCTAAGAAAGATTAGACTGGGCTCCCAATTGGGGTGTGTGAACACTCAGTGGAGAGCCCAGAATGGCAGGGGAACAACGGTCTGATTGACTAGTAGGAGCGTGGTTCTAGTGTGTTCGTGAGGAAAGCAAAAGTTCAAAAACGTACCAAATGACCCAAGGCAAACTAAATGGTTGCAATGGGGCAACTGCGGGTATTGCAGGGCAACCCCCAAGTGTGGGGGAGGAAGGGCCGATGACAACTACTCAGGGTTTTGTGGTTGCATGCCTTCAATTTCTAAAATGAAGGTTGTGGATTGGAGTAAGGCATTTAAGGTCCCAATGCAAATTAGAAGTGGAAATGGGGTTCAAGGGGGCCTGTGCATAACGCCAGGGCCAAGCTTTCCCTGAATGGGGTGCTCAAGGCCCCTTTAGTGAACAAAATCTTTGGCGTGAGAGTCAGGTGGGGGTCTTGACTCCACCAGTAATGAAATAGGTTCACTCCGAGGCTGTCCCACCCAGTGAATGGGTTCAGGCAAAATGGCTGTGAGGCAGAGAGCCATAGTCAAAGCAAGCAGATTCTTGATAGTAGTGGGAGGAGAGGGCACGTCATATGAGGCAATTTGGTTTAATAAATTTGCAATAACTTGTAAAGCAAATGGGTTTATATAACAAGACAACCCAGTTGACAATTATAAGAGTCACAAAAAGGTTGGCGGCACATTTTTCCAAATTAAAGGGTGTAATTTTTGTTTAATAAATTGATCATGGAGTCCACGAAAAGCTGGGTGATAATGTATGGGATTACTATTACAATTAAGGTGAGAAAGTAAAAATGAACTGACAACAGCCAATGTATGAGGATGTAGCCTTAAGAATTAGGGGCAAGATTGGGGAGGGGCATCAAAGGATTGGCCTCTTGGAATTTGAGGTCAGGAACCAATTGGCTGGGGGGAGTGGGTAGGGTATTCGCTACCCTGACAAACCCAAAAAAACTTTTTTTAATTTCAAATTTTTGGGCCAAGTCAGGTCAGCAGTGCCAACCTGGGACCTGACCATCTGAGTCAGGCTGGTTATGCATCCCAACCTGCCCAAATCCATTCCAGAGGGTTGAGGATTGTGCCAGATCACTTGATAATCAACCAGGCATGTAAATTGGGACTTGAGTTGATTTTCTGTCTCGTGCATTCCAGACTGGCTCCCCAAACCTAAAATTTGCAGACTGAGCCTTGAGGTCATTGCAACCTGTTTTTACTAAATCTTGGCACAGATTGCCAAGGGAATGGTAGTCCCAGAGGCCTACCTGTGGCCCCTAGCTTGCGCAACCTCTCTGAAAATCCCTTCTATCCACCCTAACAAGGTAAAGGAGGGAAAAAGCAGGGATGGGGTATCTTTGGGGGTAGAGCAGTCATCCAGCGCTTATCCACCAAATGTACCAAGTCACTCATCTGTGACAGAGGGTCCATCTGGGCCTTTAACCACCCTTTTTGTCCTAAAGTGATGCTGTTCCTGTTCAGGTTCAGGGGCTGGGCTCCAGGACTTACACTACCCTTTCCTTTTTTTAACTTGGAGGATCCCCCACTGGGAGTGTGGACCAGGACATAGATTTTGTGCTTCTTCAGGGGATTTATGGCAAGGATGGCAGCGATTTTCTGGGGGGGAGGTCGGGGGATGTGAGGTGGGATGCGTGGAATTCCTCCACCAGCTCCTTGCAGTTTGCACAATTGCGTGAACTCACCCAGGTGTTTTCATATGAGGGGTAACCTTTTCAGGTGACCAGGTACTGGCATATTGGCGAGACCTCCAGGAAGCAGAGTTGGAGACTATCTTTGCCTCCTGGGAGTCTCTGATGACAATAGGCTCAGTGGAAGTTACCCTTTTCTCCTTTAAGGGAGTTAGGAGGGAGGTATGTAAGATATTGTGCTGCTTCCAGTGCATGGGTATTATCAGATAGTAAGCCCATCACCCAGATCCTTCTCTACCTCAAAGGGGACTGAGTGTTTGGCAGTTAAGTTCTAATTGGAAGCTTTTAGGTGGAAGTTTCTTGTGTCCGCATGACAAGTGAGCCAACTTCAATCTCAAGTCCAGGGAGGCGTTTCTGGTCAGCAAGCTTCTTATAGTCCTCAATGGCCTTCGCCAAGTGTTCACAGACCATGTTGTGAATCTCTTAGATTAATATCATGAGGTCCTCTGCTACTGGAACTGCCAAGGAGAGCCGAGGGAAGATTTGGAAGGAGGGGTGTACCCCAGGGTGGCTTTGAAGTGTAAGAAATTGCTAAAGGAGTGGATGGAGTTGATGTATGCAAACTATGCTAGGGGCAGGTCCTTGGATCAGGTGTCTTACGAGGTAGCCACATAACAACACAGATACTGATCCATTACCTGGTTCACCCTCTTAGTCTGCCCATCATACTGGGGGTGGTAGTCGGTGGACTTTCAGGGCCTGATGATGAGGAGGGTAACAACTCCTCCAAAAACCGGGCAGTGGACTGGGGGCCCCTATCACTCACTATCTCCTTGGGGAGGCCAAACATGGCAAACACATGGTTGACGAACAAAATTTCGATCATCACTGCAGTGATAGCTGAGAGGCAGAAGATAAAGAGAGAAAACTTGGTAAATCAGTCAATGGCTACCATGATGGCATACGAGCCACAGGAGCGTGAGAGTTCCACAATAAAGTCAACAGAAACTGAGGTCCATGGGCCCTCATCCTGATTCAGGGGGTGTAACAACCCCTTTTTGCCAGAAAGGTTTGATTTTGCATGAGCGCAGATGACACAACTGAAATCCAGGCTGGGCCACTTTTTTGAGAAAGCTGTTCAGTTGTGCGTTTGCTTGATGAGGTCTGCACACTTCTTGGTGCCAGGATGACCTAACTTTGGGGGGACGTGATGCTCCTCAATGACCCGGGCGCACTGAGAGGGGAGAACTTAAACTTGATCACAAAACCAGATTGTACCTTCCCTCAGGGTTTACAGAGATTTTATTGGCCCTTGAACTCCAAGTTGTCAATTAGCTTAATTTATTTAAGACAGCAAGTTTGGGATGAAAGAATGCGGGAAAGGGTTTGGAGCGTTTGGGGCCAGGTCAGCGAAGGCTTCCATGGGAGGGGCTAAGGAGAGGATCTGGGAGGGGGCACTAAGTGGTGAGCTCCAGGTGGTCTTCTGAACCATCAAGTGATAGGGAAGGGTTTTGAATTAGCATGTCTGGTAAGACACTCAGGGGACCCTTGATAAATTTATACTTGAAGTGGAATTCTCAGAGGTCTTGATAGGTGCAGGCTTGACGATGCCCCAGCCTCTGGGGTTTGTAGTAATAGATCAGGGCCTTGTGGTCCATTTGAACGATGATTTTGTGCTGAGCGCCCTGCATGAGGTACCGCCAGTGAGTAAGTGACCACGCCACTGCTGCCAACTTCTTGTCCTAGATGGGCCATACTTGCTCAGTTGAGGTGAAATTGTGGGAGAAATAAGCTACAGGGTGTTTGTCTCTTTTATGCTCCTGTAGCAACATGGCACCTACCACCACTGAGGAGGCATCGCAAGCTACTATAAAGGGGCAAGAGGTGTCTGCATGGCAGAGGACTGGGGCTGTCATAATGACCTCTTTAATGGCCTTGAAGGCCTGCTGGCATTTTGGAGGACCACTTGAAGGGAACATTCTTCCCTGTTAGAGGATGAAGGGGTGCTGCCAGTTGAGCAAGGGCTGGGGAGGACTTCTTTAAAACTGTTATTGTGCCAAGTAGACTACGAAGTTGTTTTTGGGTAGTTGAGTGGCCATGACTTTATTTCTCAAGCTTGCAGGGGGGAACCACATAGCCATCTTTCAAGGCTAGGTTGCCTGGAAAGGCCACCTCCTCCCTGAAGAGTTCACATTTGGAAGGTTTACGAGGAGTCC
>JAKSZP010003202.1:0-56805 GCA_022478985.1 Massospora cicadina
CCCTGCAAGGCCCCAATCCCCTCTACTGGTTGAGGTTCAATGGGGAATATTCCTGACACAGCTGTTCTCAGCATCAGGCCTCACTCCCAGAAGGTTTCTCTTGTTGTCTGGCTATTGGTGGTCACTGATCCTAGGGAGTCAACCCCATTATCCATGCTAGTCACAAGGGTCCCATGACCTATCAACGCGTTTGCGCATTTCATCATCATTTGTGTTGCCAGATTGTTACTTGATGTACACATGTTGTATTGCCCTTCCCCATTTCTAGTTGTGTGGGGGCTTGGGCCAGCGGGAAGTTTGTTAGATGGTATGTCCATCATAGCATCCTTCATATTATTATTGTTAATTAATATTGGCGCAGGCAAGTCATCTGTTTCTATGTGCTGTGCACAGATGGGTGGATTGACTTCCCTACACTTGGGTGGTTGGCCGTTGTTCACTGCTCTATAACTGCAGTGTGCACTGGCAGTTGTTTGCTCTCTCAATTTTTGTTCAGTTCACTTTTTGGTTTAAAAAGTGATGTATGTGAGAGAGAAGTGAGCTACCACTCCTCTAAGTGTGTACATACTTATTTAGGAGCACTTTTTCATTAACCTCATTATTTTAGTATAATTTTAAATTTATTATAGAGAGCATAAAACTTAGCATATATAGAGTAAATAGTTTTGCTAACTTCTTTGGCTTTTCTGATTAAAGATAGTTTTTATAAGTAATAAAAGATCAGTATATATATTAAGTCTAATAAATGCAGTACTATATATAATTAACTTAAAAGCTTACCTTTTATTTAAAGCTTATTTAGTTATCTCTTTGATACTTTTTACCTTTTTTGTTCAATAGAAGCAAATAGTCAAAAATACTATAATTTATACTTACACTTGACTTTTAAATCTCTATGTTTACAAAAAGTTATAAAAAGAGCCCCTGATAAAGATGACAATTATACTCATAAATTTAAAGGTACATTTTTGATCCAATAAATACAGTACATATATAAAGGATATATAATTAGCTTTAATAATTTATATAGTTTATATCTAATGATGGACATACTCTATTTATATAAATTGCTTTTACATAGCATGTGATTATGTTTTCTATGAAACAATTTTAATTTTGTAGAAGTTTAAGCATCATTTAACTACATTAATATATAAAATAATATCAATTATAAAGGACCATCTAGTACTAAAAAAATATCAATTATAAATTAGTACATCTCTCTCAATTTATACATTATTGATTAATAGTTTATAATGTGCTTTTTAGAGTATATAGTACCTAGAGATTATTCTAATATGTGTTGTACAAATATTGCACAAGTATATTTGTACTATTTTAAACAATGATTTTTATTTTTTTTATTATCTTTAATCATATTTAGTTTACTAAAATAATTAATAGCTGTCAATAGTGCTTTTTTCAGGTATTTATAATTATCTCTCTATATAAAGTCACTATAGAAGTTAATAGCCTCTAAATAACTTCTGCCTTAGATTGTTAAAAATTTAAAGGAAAAGAAGCTATCATGCAATAATACAATAAAACTTTATATCGATCTACTTAAAAAAATTTCACTGACTGACGTACTGACTGACATCTGAAACCTTCGAGTTTGATAGGGTCAATTTATTTGGTTGAGTGGGTGAGAATTGGCGAATCTTATCGAATCTGAAATTATCGAGCCTGATGGGTTCAATCTATTTGGGCGAGTGAGTGAAGATTGACAAATATTATTGAATAATTCACCAAATTGCTCACCTGAAGCTAATCGAGTCTGATAAGTTTAATCTATTTGGGTGAGCGGGTGAGAATTGGCAAATAAGATCAAATCTAAAATTATCAAGCCTGATAAGTTTAATCTGTTTGGGTGAGTTGGTGAGATTTGGCAAATAGTAGCTAATAATTCACCAAATTGCTCACCTGAAACTCAACAAAAATCAGTATTAGAGTTTAAGTAAATTTAAGTAGTTAGGATAATCAGCTCGCCAGCCACGAGGGCAACAGCGAAGCTATTAGTCCGAGTGGCTCGAGAGTAGTGCTGGCACAGCCTATAGGCTACAATGTGAGCTTATCATTTGATAAAATAAATACCGTAGCGAAGCACGGGTATCTGGATGTTAGGTTTATATATTTTAAAAACCTGCCTAATTTGGTTCACCTAATTAATAAAATACTTTTGGCAAGTTAAGTAGAAGTTGATGTAGTAGTTTGGAAGATATGTCGCGTACACAATGATTTTAAATATAGAAATGTTTCAGGTAGCAGTTTGGTGCTATTTGATTGATTTGATAAGTTTATTTTGTTTATGCCGAGTGGTTGATGGCTTTTGTTCGAATCATTAGGACACAGTATAAGTTTGAGGGATGAATAGTTATTGGTTGTTTTGATAAGTTCAATTAGTTTTAGCTGAGTGGTTGGTGGTTTTGGTTGCTTCGATTGAGCAATTAGATTTGGCTGAGTGGTTTTGTTTATCTATAATATAAAATCTAAATTAATAAATTAAAAATCTGAAATTTTATAGACACCGTAGCGAAGCACGGGTAAATCGGCTAGTTTAAAATAAATTTTGATGTTCATATAATAGTCAAAGAAAAGCAATAAAAAAGTTTTTAGTTGATTTATAATATTACAACTAATATACTATCTGATATAATTGTTTAGTAAAATCTTTATTAATAATACATTGCTTTTTTTAAAAATTTAAATAATAGTCCAATGGTATTATATAAATATAAGGTATGTTATTGTTATATGGAATAAATTATATCTATAGAGAGTTTACTATATAATCAAAGAGAAAAATCAATTACTTCATTATATAGAAAGTGTCTTAAAGCAAGGTGATTTGATTTAGCTCTATATAAAAACAAACATGTTTTACAAAAAGTGCACTATTATATTAGAAGGTGTCTAGGATTTGAACATGATACTTTAATGTATCAGAGGATACAATGGTCCAGTAGATAAAATGTTAGTGCCGTTGACTGATAATTTTAGACAGACTTTAACTATATTAAAAGAGACATAAGCAAACAATTAGACCTGCCTTGAGTCATTTTACTTATATTTAACATCAGATATATAATTTACAAAACATAGGCATTCACCTTTGAGATAACTTAGTGATAGAAGTCATCTAAATTATCCCATTTTTGGTAATATAAAAACCGTAGAGCAAATACTATACAAATGTTTTATTTTATAATATTATATAAAATTTATACTATTTAATTAAATATGTATATTAGTATTAATTTGTGTAAAAGTGATTATAATCCTTGATAAAATTGAGCTATAACTTGTCGTCTATAAAGAATCTAACCAGTATACTATTTTATAAAGAAGCTAGCCTTTTAGTGTATAGGATATGGGTCACTGAACTCAACGATGAAATAGAAGGGCTATAGTTTATTCTTTAAAGTTCTTGTATACTCTTGAATTTTCATAAAACTATTTTGTGTCCTCTAACTTTAAAGCTAGAGCTCCAATTATACTAATGTATAAGTTTACCTTCAAAGTCATGTAATAAAATATACTGTATAAGCTTTATAAGATAATATGATGTAAAATCAAGCTTCAATTATAATTTATAAGCGTGTAACTTTTTAAATTTAAATTTTATTCGAGGTGGGCCGACCTGGGGACGGTACCGCACCGATTAGGGAAGTGAAGAAAATGGGAAAGGAGGATAAAACCCGGAAAACCTCCATGCGCGGCGTATGATAGGCCAGGAACTCCATGGACCGCCTTTGCTATTCGCTATCTCGGTTCGGGGCATTGGCGCGCAAAACCAACACAGTCAAAATCGTCCCCTACCCAAAGTCCATTCCGGGATCGAACTCGGGAGGCAGTGGTAGAGAGTCCATACTCTACCACTGGGGTATCCTCCCTTAGCGTGTAACTTTTTAGTATAAAGCAAAACTAAGAATATAAAATATAGGGATGTCCTCAGCACTTAACTGAATGGACTTCCGGCAGCTAATACATAGGTAAGCCTGATACATTTTAAATACTTAAGGTGTTGCTTAGAACAAAAGGCTTTGATCTTGCTCACCGACTATTGTTTAAAATATAGCACATAGCTATCTAAATTATTGTATAGCTATAAGTTTTACTTCTCAGCCATTATATATACTAACTCATTTGATATACTTTGGGCCTTTAGAAGTTGTATATTTATATAGCGTTTTTACTGTAAAATTTCATATTCTGGAACATCATAAAGCATGGGCATTCAGTGGTACAATTATCAATATGAATTTGGGTTAAAATTTGTATCGAATTATTTTTGAAAACACTCGAATTTGGATAAATGTTTGAAAGTAAAATCGACCAAAGTTGTTTTCGATTGAAGATGTAAATTGCGTGCGGTTTGTAGTTCAGAATTCACTTTGAAATCGAAAGTTTATAAACATTTTGGATTTAAATCAATTCGAGATCTTTTGATGAGAGGTATAAGATCAACCGAATTTAGCATATTCACTATTCAAATATCAATCTAACAATGTCTGGTCGCGGAAAAGGTGGAAAAGGACTCGGAAAGGGAGGAGCCAAGCGTCATCGTAAGATCCTTCGCGATAACATCCAAGGCATCACAAAGCCTGCTATTCGTCGTCTCGCTCGCCGTGGTGGCGTCAAACGTATCTCTGGCCTCATTTACGAGGAGACTCGCGGTGTTCTCAAATCTTTCCTGGAGTCCGTTGTTAGAGATGCTGTCACATACACTGAACACGCTAAGCGTAAGACTGTCACTTCCTTGATATAGTCTACGCCCTTAAACGTCAGGGTCGTACTCTTTATGGTTTTGGTGCTTAAATAATCTACTAATTCTGTATGTATTTATTACCCCATTAAGAAATAAAGCTTTTGATCCTCCATAAAATTATTTCATTTATGTTCTCTATTTCGTTTAATTCTATATTTTAAGGGGTTTACTTTCTACTTTATCAATTTCATATTTAAACAATATGTCACATTTTTTGTCTTCAGTTATGGGCCTCAATTCGTTTTTTTTGATATGAAGTTTTAGAAATGTAATAGTCCTTCAAACGTTTTTTTACAGATTTTAGTTTGTTCCTTGCTTAACAAGACCGTCCCTATCTAGGATTTAGGGTTATAACTCAAATTTCTGTAAATCGCCATCATGTTTCCAATTGGAATTGAGAGTAAAGTTTAAACCGACTAAGTTTACAATCAAACATCGTTGTAGATATATTATCAAGACGTTTTTATTTAGGAACGTTGTATTATTATAATGGGAGGATCTAAATTTAAACCTGGATGTGCATATATTCAGTGTAAAAAATGGGGAAATATGCATTTCAAATTATAAAAGGGTAAAATAATTTGAAGCAATATAAATGTGGTGCTTCATCGTTATGGATTCTGTTCATTGACGCTCTACAGAGTTATCAAGTATTCAACTTTCTAATGAATTTAGAACTTTACTAAGCTATCTCACAAAAACTCCGTTTAGCTGATTATACAAAAAATCAAGTTTGCTTTTTTAGCTTATTGAGGCCATATTTAAGCGAAAGCAAGACAAATCTTAACAATTTGTCAGGTGTTACATTAGAGTGATTGATGAAAGTTGAAATGTTCAACTTGATTGCATTAAACTTACAATTGTTATAAATAAGGTTTTGAATAAGTAAACTTTGGTTTGTAGCCCACATTTATTTTTTTACTGAAAGCTTAACATAGCTATTTTATGACAAAATAGTATATTTTTATGTTTATTTTTCTTTTTCGTAATCCTGTAAATAAGATAGCGTTAGTTCAAAGCACTATTTCGCTTTATCTTCTACTATATAATTAAATCGTATACATATTGATGGAGCTTCACCTAAAATTGAATTTATAGCCTCTTGTCAGCAAGACTTGAGTGAAGTTTTGTATTCAGTTTTAATTAATAGGGACAAATATTGAAATTATCTACTGCCATTAACAGATGAAAGCAAAGACAATAACCATCATAAAGCTTTGAAAAAACTGTCTAGCCACAAAATATAAACTTCATAGACTCTATACTTTGATATTTAGCCTTAAGTAGTGTTTGATCTAAAGCTAAATCAAGTTAGAGATATAGCTTTTCTATAAAGCCAAACTTGACACTTTGTCAATTATTTGCTAAAATAAAAAAATAAATATAAAAAACCAAACGTATTTATCTATGCTGCTTCAAAAGATCATATAGGTTATAATAGCCGGTCAGCTATTAGTAGAGGAATTTAGTCTTTTGATTTATGCGTCATAAAACAAAAGAATGTGAAGTAAACCCCTTGGGTTGGGACCATCTAGTACTAAAAAAAAGAATGTGAAGTAAAAGATGAAGTGTAAGCACTTTTTTGTTAAGAGATTGATGATTGAACAAGCATCAACGTAGCTTTGATATGCCTTTTAGTGTTCCCTACTAATAATAGTGCTGATCCCTGGTTCTCCCACCCGTATGATGTCATTATACAATAAATTATTCATATAAAATTGCACATAAAATTTGATTTTGCCCTTTGCACATTGATGGGGGTGCCAGCCAAGGTTCCAACTGGCAGGGTTAATAGGTTAAAAATACAAACACCTTATCCATGATGTAACCTGAAAATCCGAATCCCAATCCGGAGGTGTATAAACTTTCTTCAATGGAGTTAACCTTGTTCAGGTTTCAAATCAAATTTCTTTCATCTCAATTTCAGCAATGTCTGCTGTCCCTTGGTCGGCTTGCCTCGAATAAATAATTTCAATTAAAACAGTTTGAGTTGATTGAGTATTCTACTCCATATCCAAGATTATATAGAAACAGTTGATTATTTATTTCTTATTTATTCAAGGTGGGTTGACCTTGGGATAAATATATCACAGCAAGAATTTTTTTCTAGCCAGTACAGGTTTCAAACTTGTATTGAACAAAACTTGCACTAGGGTGGAAGTAGGAGTTACCCTGCCAGGCTAACCACCCTTGCTGTCTACAGCTTTGTTTATAGTAAATTAAACGAGGTGGTTCAACCTTGGGACAAATATACCACACCAAGTTTTTTAAGCCTGTGCTGGTTTCAAACCTGTATTTAATCAAAACCTGACCCAGAGTGGAGCAGGAATCACCATGCTATGCTACCACTCCTCAGCTTTGATTATAGTAATCAGTCATATATCTGAATATCATATTCTATATACAATTCTTGTTTCAAAATAATATTATCTGAATTTAGAGTATATTCTACCACTGCCTCCCAAGTTCGATCCCAGTAATGGATTTTGGGTAGGGGACGATTTTGACTGTGTTGGTTTTGCGCGCCAATGCCCCGAACCGAGATAGCGAATAGCAAAGGCGGTCCATGGAGTTTCTGGCCTATCATACGCCGCGCATGGAGGTTTTTGGGTTTTATCCTCCTTTCCCATTTTCTTCACTTCCCTAATCGGTGCGGTACCGTCCCCAGGTCGGCCCACCTCGAATAAAATTTAAATTTAAATTTAGAGTATATTCATTTTTATTAATTTATATTAATTTTAGCTAAGGGTTTAATCCTAGTTTTAAAAACTTATCACTACCACCTTAATGTGTATAGGTTCAAATCCTGTATATTGCTAGACTTGATATAGTATTTTTGTTCCAAGGTTAACATGGCTTAAATACTTTTTGACATGTATATATCTTATTGCTGGGGATAAGTTCAAATTATGAGGTATAAAATGATGTCATAGTGTGATGACCCTATAGTATTGTAGGTAGTGAAAAGTAAGTTTATTATTTAATAATCAAACCAATCAAATCAATTAAATAAACAAATTAAATTAGATTAGTTATTATAGATAGTGATTAATAAGTTTAGTATTTAATAATCAAACTAATAAAATTGCCTAAATAAATAAATTAAATGAAGTATTATAGATGGCCATTAGTAAGTTTAGTATGTAATAATTAAATCAATTAAATCAACTTAATATAAAGATTAAATTAAGTATTGTTAATGGATATCATTAGTTTTAGTATAAGGTTGGACCAATTGAATTCAGCCAAATAAATAAATCAAGTATTGTATGTAGCCAATGTTAATTTTAGTGTATAATTGGGCCAATTAAATTACAGAAATAACTATCAACCTCTTACACAAAAGCATTTAGCGTATTGTACAAAGCAAATAATATCAAACTGCTCAGCCCAAATGATATATCCATTATAATTACAGCAATACACTTTTAACTTATATTTTTATATTTGTATTTCTATGAGTGAAAAATAAGGAAAACCACCCTGTGTTGATTATTCTTATTCATAAAATTTTTTAATAAGTTTGGTCATTTTGGTTTATTTACTAGGGGGAATTATGAATCAAATATACTTACATATATACATTAATTTTATATATAAGGTGATTTCTTAAGTCACTTTAATCTAATTGCTGACTTTTTTCAAAATTAATTTAAATTAATTTTGATCTATCTCTATCAGCTATTTGGTTGCTGTTGCTCACAGTTTCAATGTAAGCAAATCCAACTAATCAATTAAGTAATCTAACTATCTCAGTTGTCTTCTTTTAAATGATTAAAATGATAAAACACAATAATGATATCACAGCTTTACACTAGATAAAATTTTACAGAACATTTTGAAAGATACACAGCTAAGACATATACATGCTCTTTAGATTTTACCATAAGGTAAAAGTTATAACCTTTTTAATTTTATTATTGTTCTATGCTTTCTCAGGCCTAAGACCCAAAAAATTTACCATTTGACTTTCTTTGACATTTTTTTAGAGTTAAGGCCAAAAACAGTATTATTAATTTATTATATGATGTTATATTGAGCTCAAGGCCTGAAATGATTATTATAAATCTACTGATCAATTTTTTATCAGGATGAGCCTAAAATCAATAACATTTGTATATTTTTAAACGCTAAGCAATTTACCACAATAATGCCAAGCTCTCTACCCAACAAATTCTGGATAAATCTCTCCAATTAGTACTCCACTGGCTGATGGGATAGGAAGAATATCTAAACTAACTTAATATCATCTTGATACTAAGCCTGAGGTTATTTTTATTGTCTATTTCCTTTATTTACCCTATTAAGCACCTTATGCCACCCATTCTGCCTTACTATCTATTAGCTTACTGATGGTAGATAATAGAATCCACTTAACTGTGTTACCATTATTTATCTCAGCCCAGCTCTCAATGATAAATCCTGATCTATTCCAACTCTGAACCTAGACTGTGCTATCACCTCCTGCATTCCTGAATTTATTTTCACTCTTGTATATAGTATGCATCTATCCCTCATCATCTGAAATTTACCTGTTATTTTATTCTTAATTCTTTTCTGGTACTATTTATATTACTCCAGATATTTTAGAATCAGATAAATATTGTTTCTATTTAGGGGTGCTAGGGTAGTAAGAATGGTATCCTACTATTGCCCCTCACAATGTAGGTTCAAATACAGTCATGGAAGAAATTTAATATTTCTATGCTTAGAGGATAGTAAATATGTGGAGTCATTCACCATGCCTTAGTTTAGCAAAGCAAATTAGTAAAATTAGATCACATAATACTATCATATTATATCATACAAAAGAAGGTTTTACTTACAGTACTTGGGGTTTTCCCTCCAATTCTAAATTTTCACTTTATACCTTAAATCCAGTGTGGTATATTTGTCCCAAGGTTGCCCCACCTTAAAATAAACAAGAGATTACTTCTATTTACAATTTAAGTAATAGTAGTTTATTTGAGGTGAGTCACCCTTTGGATGTTACCTCAACATTTAATGTGAAAATATGGAAATCAAAATAGATAGAAATGATGATAAATCCCAATAAACCTAGTGCACAGTTTCAGAAAAGATGAGGTTGCATTGAGAATGACAAGATTTGAACACAAACTGAATTGCAACCCAACCAGAGAAGATCCACTGATTTGGCAGATACCAAAATAAATAAGAATAATAATTTTCTGAGTGAGTCATTGAAATTATGAACCTTTCTTGAATCTGCCAATTTACCTGACAAAGGCACTGATTCACTTGATAAAGATCTTGCCTTTCAGGGGTCATCAGAAACTGCTGTCATGAGCAAGGAAGGTCAAGTAAACCAAAAGTCTTTGTACTTCTTCTTGCTGATCAGAAGATCACCATACCTGACTCAATATCAATTTTCCCACAAGGTCTATCCCAAAAGATCCCAAATCTTGTAAAACCCTATAAATATCTCTAGTTTCTGAAAATAGAGGTACCTTCAGATTTATCTATTATACTAGAAGTTTTCCTGCCTGTTTTTATACAGATGACCTTATCTGTTTGAAATAAACAGAGTAGCCTCAACAAAGGTTTTTTGTTAAGAGATTGCCTTAGTATCACAATTTCCCTAAGAGATTCCACTGGAGCTACCATTGACTAATAGTCAAGTAGCCTTCAAAGGTCCCAACCTTCAAAAATATTAACAAATTTGAAACTGGTGCTCCCCGCTAGATCCTTCTAAGGCTACCTGGTGAAGACTTTTCCAGATAAACAAATTCAACAATTACAGCACTCCTAACATGGAGGAGAACTTGAGCATGACCTGATGAGTCATTACACAATCCATATATTTCCTTGACTTACAGTTGCAAACTTCAATTAAATGAAACTTAACTTTGAATATTTCCATGCCAGATGAATTGCTCTACCAAATGCAGGCCATCAACATCACCAAAACTGTTTACATGCTATTGGGTAGAACTATTACCTCTGGTGGGATATCCAGCCATAGCCACACCACACAAATTCCTAACAATCTGACTCATCTATATTCCTCTTCTGACCTTCCCAGCTCTAAAGTAGGAGTAGCCCAAACAGAATACTATCTTAAACTAATTATAAATCCTGATCTATACCATCAAATGCAGTTACTTGGGCTGCATTTTTTAGATCCAATGGAAAATTGTGTTGTCTCATCAAATCCATGCTCAACTCTTCAAGTTGTATTAGGCTACATTAAATTTTGGATGAGACAATTGAGAGGCTATTTTGGACAACCGCTGCAAAACAACAAAATTCAATGTCACCTAGCCCAGATTGAAACTGGAGTTATTCAATACTTACAATGTGAACTTTCTCAGCGGATGAATTATGCCTCTGCTGACATGGACCAATGAGTAGAACATGCTTTAACTACCCTTATTGACCTCATTTCTAAGAATCTCCATAACACTGAATCCTGAATTGCCGCATTGGCTTCTCAGATTCAACTTTTGGCTGAATGAACCACTATGCTGCCAATTCAGAAAGTTGTAATTCAGAAAGGACCTCATGGCGACATGGGACCTATTGGGAAGGAGGAAGAACAGGGGCCCCCTGGACCTGAAGGTCCCCGCAGTCCTCCTGGAACCTCTCCCCCAGTGGGACCTTCCTTCAATGAAAATAACAAGCCTCAGATCTAGGCTCTAGAGAGACAATTAATACTGGTAGCCCAAGGAGCTGAGATGACTATTAAAGGAGATCATCTTGATGCATATTTAACCTTCATCTCCTTATATAACAATTACTTAAAAACTACTGCAGCCTGTACAAACCTATTTATTTATCAGGTTCACATGGATTGTCAACTCAAGTGGATGAACATGAAACTCCAAACCATTGAAGCTTTACAAGACTCTTTTAAGGGCCAATTGGCCCTTAAATCTGCTGATATTGTAAAGCTTCACTGGTTTTGGATACCAAGGCCCCTCTTACGCACATCAATGGCTGTTACAATACTCTCCAGGATGATATGGACAAGTTCTACCACTAAATTAATTAGGCTTATACCTCATACTGATCTAGACACTATGGAACTTACTGAGTCTGAGTGACCAACCTATCCGGCCATCCATGTGTTTTACAAACCTGTCATATATCTAAACCCTTCTTCAAGGAAAAGTATGTACCTGGAACTGAAACCATTCAGTCTTACCTTTTTGTGCATGAGGGTGCAATGGAACAGACTACAGACTGTCAAAAATGTTAATACATTCAAACCTGTCTAGGTGGAAAAGCTTAAGAGATCATGATGCCATATTTTAAGTAAGTGATAACACCTAGAAGGCTATAAAGAATGTCCTTATTAAAGAGTTCAGAGGTAACCTCTCCTTTTCTAACTGTAAACAGGCCTTCATGTAGATCCACCCTTAATATGGGAAACCAAAATTAAGTTTGCAAAAGATATCATGAGACTCAAGCTCTTGCATCTTGCAACTGAGTTAACCTAGACAATGCCATTGCCGCCATCCTTTCAGCATATAAGAACACTACCAACTTTATGCTCTATTTTCAGAAAACTAAGAAGATATATAAGTAAATCCTAGACATTAAGGAATCTATAGTGGAGTTGCATATACTGGAAGTATGCCAGCCATTTATTAAAGGAAACTGGCCCCACATTCACGCCATCAGTCAATTCCAGAGATCATTACCCCGTTGCAACCATTGCACCTATTGTGGAATTTTTGGCCATCAAGAAAGCACCTGCTGGAAAAGGCAATCTGATGAGTTGGGAAAAGCGGAAAGAGCTTAGGGCGTGATGCACCCTCTGCTGATGATGCTACACTCAAAGTCAATATAATACTGCTCCACATGCTGAGTGTTATGTCCTATCTAAGCCTGACAAATTGGAGGTTCCACACTTGCTGATCTCAAAAGGGGTATAACTTCTTTTTTTAATACTAGTGGTGCCCAAGGGGTTTAACTTCATACTTTGGCATTTTCTTGTACCACACCTTACCGGGAATTCAATTTACTTAATCTCTCATTTTGGTACCAAAGTCACTTGAGTATCAATAATTGTTCACAAAGTGAAGAGTTAAGCCATAATCAACTTGGGTCTTTATTTAGCGTCCTATCTTCCTGAATAGTAAAATGGACAAAAGGCGCTCCATATCAGAACTACACTGATTATGAGACCACAGGGCCGCATCAAACCCGATCATTGGGCGCCTGGTCATTCTTAACACTCCAATTTGGATCTCTAGTAGTGACTTCTATGTTAACTATGCTAGAGAACAATGTATAAAATCTTCTCATTGACACCCAATTGTAGGTCTGGGGGAGCGCCCCTAGCGCTTGGACCAGATGGCAATACCTTTCCCTCCTATGGAGCGTCCAAAGAGGTCATCTGCCCCCTTCATCTCCCAGGGCGATCTCACCATGTATTGGATGAGTGGTGGGTTATGGCCTATCCTCTGAAAGTTCCGTCACCCATCCTGGTGTTGATGACTGAAAGAATTGTTACAGTGTAATGGAAAGATTTGCATCAAGGTCTCAGCAATTAGGAACCAAAGTGGGATGGATGTGGTGAGTTCCTCCACTAGGCAAATCTAACATTTAGCAAAATTAGTTAAAATCAATGGATCTTCACCTCCTGCATTTAAAACTTTAATATGATGAGCCCCACAAGTATGAAGGGTTCCAAAGCAATCAGGTGCAGGTGGGTTGGGCGTTCCAAACCAGTTTCTGACCACATGTGACCGCCTCTATATGTAGTGGTCATGGGAGGCTTCCATGACTCGTCAAGTGAGACGTTGCTGCTTGAATCAGCATAAGCATGGCAAAACTGTGATTCAGGTGCCTGAGGAAACTGATGATAACTCAGCCTGCTGCCAACACCCTGGGATTCAGTTTAATTGAACAACCCCCCACTCAGAGTTTTTCAAATTAGGTTGGAAACTTGAGTGACCATCAAATGCAGCTGTAAGGAGAGTGTCTACAACTATCCTGAGTCCAGCGTGGTGGTGCACGGTGCACAGAGCCAACGCACAAAAACTAGCTGTTAGTTTTAAAGTTACTAGAGCCCAGAAGAGGGTGCTGGAGAAATTATACTTAAGGAAAAAAGTGCGATCATTATAAAAAACACCACACCAAAAATGACACAGTGCATAAAGGGGCTTGGGGTAAGCGTCCCAGGTTGGAGGGAACCTGGGAAAACCAACAGTGCACTAGGGGCTAATTGGATCATATGTAAAGTGGTATGGTGAATGTAGCATGAGACCTCCTTGAAGAGGTCCGCACACAGGATCATTCAAAACAACATAAGTAAAAACAGAAAAAATGGGAAAGGTTAATGTGAGAAGTCGACCAACAAGGAATTTTGGTCACGAAAATCAAATATAAACAGAGTCAGGGTAATTTAGGGTCTGCCAAAGTGGTCCTAAGCACTGATTCACCAATAGACAAACACTTCCACCACAATTGGTAGAATATGCTGAAACTGACTTCACTTGTTTAATCAATTGAAGTTGTACTCTACCCAAAGTCATAATTTCATAAATGGAACAGGTTTCAAAACCCCATACCTCAAGCAACCAAATTGAACCATCCACGTCAATTATATATCTCATCCATTTTAATGCCTGGGCAGATGCAAGGGGCTGGGCGTTAGGCACCTTACTAGTACCAACCAGGGCATATTTGTCTTGTACCCAGCGTTGGTCTACTGTTGCCTGAGGTCAGGGAGGGCCTGAAGCTTCAACTTCTTGACCTCCTGTCGCCCAGCCTTATCCTTGGGGTTGGTACCCAATACCAAGTCATTCACCATGACATTCCCCTCTCCTCCTGATGGAGCTCAACCCCCCTCCAGGGGCTTGCGCAAGGGAGAAGTTCTTGTGTGCTGGGGCCAAATTCATTGTGGCAGTAATCAGGTTGGGTTGAGATCTAGAGGACTGGGGGAAATGCTTATGGAAAGCTTCAATCAGATCTTGGGCATGCACACAGTCATGTGCTAGGACCCAACTGTTATTGGCAGTGTCAAAACCCTTTCAAGATACCAGGTACTCAAGTCTTCTTTTAACACGGCGGGAGGCTACTATTTTCATCCACTTACCACTCTGGTGCCCCATCCACAAGATAGGCCTCAGGAGTCTTTGGTGGGTGGCCCTCAAACAACGTCAGTTTGCTCTCATGAAACACAGAGAAGATCTGAAATGAAGGGGGAAGATCTAGCTGGTATGAGGAATGGCCCACCTTTCTAACCACGCGGTAGGGGCCAATCCTCTTTGGTCCCAGCTTCTTGCATGGCTGCTTGAGAGGGATTTTATGAGCATCAAGCATTATGAGATCCCCTTCCTTATACGCTGGACCCACTTGGTGTTTACCATCAGTGTTCTCCTTATACACTTGCATAGCCACCTCCAAACTTGTGGAAACCCCCTGGTGGACCTTCTTGATGGTCTTGGAAAAGTCCACCACCACTTCAACCTTCAATCCACAGCTGGGCTCCATGTTAAAGGCGGGGTTAAAGCCATGGTTGGCGAAAAAAGGGGTACAACTGATCAAAGTATGCAAAGTGTTGTTGTAACTAAATTGGGCCATAGGAAGGTGAGAAACCCAATCTGAATGATCCGTGGCGGTGTAACACCACAGAAACTGTTTCAAGCACTGGTTTACTCGTTCAGTATGCCCATCTGATTGGGGGTGATAGTTAGTTGAACGGCAAGGGCGAATATGAAGAGTCTTAAAAAACTCTTCCCAAAAGATGGAGGTAAACTGGGGTCCCCAGTCACTGATAATTTCTTGGGGAACCCCATGAAGCGTGAACACATGGGTGACGAAGAGCCTAGCCAGCTAAGCCGCGATTATTGAAGTTCTGCAAGGAAGAAAGTGGGCGAACTTTGTGAACCAGTCCACCATCACCATGATGGCATCATAACCATCAGAGACAGGTAATTCCACAATGAAACCCACCAATAGGAAAGTACAGAGCCCTTCAGCCTTCTGGAATGGTACCAACAACCCTGTTAAAGGTTGACTATTTGGTTTCATCTGGTTTCAGATCAAGCATTCTTTACAATACTGTCCCACCTGAGCAGGCAAGCCCTTCCAATTGTAAGTGCAACGTATCAACTTCAAGGTCTTTGCTTTCCCAGGATGACTAATGGTGAGTCCATCATGATGGTCCTGGATGATTTCCAGGCGCAATGGTCCAGCAGAAACCCATAGGCACCCCTGAAACCACACCATCACATCCTTCACGTGATAACCCCTGGATAGGTCCTCTTGATTCAAAGCACTCTTAGCGAGTACCATAGTATATTTGGATGATAAGAGCTGAGAAAGAATTACCTTTCTAAACATACCATATTCCTCTGCATTTTCCAGAGGTGCAAGCGCTGGCCCGTTGGCCGGGGTAGAGGAAAGTTGAGACACAATTTTAATTGGCGGAATCAACTGTGTGTTATGAACTTCTACCTCCTTTGGATCAGGAGCTAAAGCAGGGTTGTGGCTTAAAGCATCCGCCAAACCATTATCCTTGCCCTTGGTGAATTCGCAAGAAAAGGCAAATTGGGCAAAGGTCTCATGCCAATGGGTCTGCCGTGGGGTTAGGACATGAGGGGCACAGTAGTACAGCAAGGCATGGTGATCTGTACATACACGGAATGGTTGGGTAGAGCCATGAAAGTGGTGACGCCAATAAATAAGCGCCTCCACCACTGCTAGTAACTCCTTGTCATAAACAGCGTAATTCAACTCAGGCAGAGACATTTTCCTAGAAAAATATCCCACTGGATGCTCTATCCCATCTTCGCCTACTTGTAACAAAGCAGCCGCTATGGCAAAGTTGGAGGCATCAGTAGACACAGTGAACTATTTGGAAGGGTCAAAATGGTGAAGGACAAACGTGAACAACAGGGTGCACTTCACTTCTTGGAAAGCATCCTCCAAAATGGGGGACCACTGAAGCACCTTTGCACCGCTAGCCTTATATAAGGGTGCTGCCACCTCAGAAAGATTGGGCGTGAACTTCTTGAGGAACGTACACGTCCCCAAAAAGCTCCTCAATTCCTTGACTGAGGTGGGGGTGGGCCACTCACGAATAGCCTTCTCCTTGTCTGGAGTTATCATGTGTCCTTGGTCAAACACGACGGTGCCCATAAAAGTGACCTGGGACTTGAAAAACTCACACTTGCTTATCTTAAGCGTAAGGCTGGCTGCCTTTAACCTCTCCACTATTTGCTTAAGGTGTACTACATGGGACTCATAATCAGGGGAAAACACCAGGATATCATCCATGTAGGCAACCGAGCATACCCCTAACAAGTCCCCCAACGCTGCATCAATGCGGCGTTGAAAGATAGCAGGAGCATTCTTAAGCCCAAAGGGCATGACCTGAAACTGGAAAATCCTTTTTCTGGTACAGAATGCGGTTAACCAATCTTGTCCCTTTTTAATCCAAATATGATTGAACGCATTGAGGCAATCCAGCTTAAAGAAAATCTTAGCCTTCTCCACATAGCGAGCAATCTGAGAATCTATAGGGATGACATGTAGGTCTGGTACATTGACATTGTTGAGGTTCCCATAGTCTACACAGGGCGTAGAGTACCATCAGCCTTCTCAACAAAGAGAAGTGGTGATCATACAGGGGAGGTATGCTGAAAAATCGCACCTTTGGCTAACTGTTCCTTCACCCACATATCCAACGCCTCTTCCTCCCAAACAGTCAATGGGTAAATGGAGGAAGATATACGCACCAGATCCACAGTGAGCTTGAAGTCACAATCATATTCAGAGTGCTCAGGGAGTGCATTAGCGGATGCTACATCAAAGGAAGATTCCAAACCCTCCAAACAAGAAGGTAGGGGAACCACCACAGTGGGCTTCAGCATAGAGGCAAGGCTAAGGGTGTGAAGGTGGGGCCAGTGGGGCAAGTCACCCTGAGCGTCAGCCTCAGACAAAGGAACAAAAGTGTGCGGTCATTCTTTAATGTTAAGGATAGGGTATTATCTTTCAAGTTGGTTCTAACGTCAAACTTCCGCCACCTCTCCACACCCAAAATGATAGGGTACAAGAGGTTTTTGATAGCTTGGAAATGATCCAACAAGTGGTAATTGCCAACCTGATAATCCACTGTCCCAATGATCTTCAGAGTGGGAATACCTTGGGACGCCCCTCCTCTAACCATACCACCTGGCAGATAACTCAGCCCAAGATAGTCAGCTAGGCACTGTTCCATAAAGTTTTCAGTGGCGCCAGTATCCACCAGAATAGTGGTGCTGAGTTTCCCTAAAGGGGAGGAAAGGATAGCAGTCAGTAGAAAATACTCAGAATGATTTTTATTTATAACCAAAAATGCCAGTATATCACCACCAAACTCTTCATCTGGAATTAACATGTCACCCTGGTATGATTTTGAATTAAAGAATAGTGAGGGATACTTGGCCACTCTTATTAAGGAGGCCACATATCCCACCATATCTTCATCAGGGGCATAAACATTTTAATATTGTGAATGAAGTTCCTTTTCAACTTCCTGAGTGCTGCGAATCATGGAAGAGGTCAAACGGGGATTTTCTAGGGTGATTTGGTACACATGAATAGGTTTTTTATTTGAGCCATGAGAGCAAATATGGTTCAGAGGTATACATAGTGTTTTCATTATAAGACGCGTTTTTAGACGCAAATGACCCTATTCCCATAACTGCAACGGAAAGCCTGATGTTATCCATGTCCAACACCCCAGGGCCATCTGCGCTGATTCTGCTGGCATTGTCTGAACATGCTGTCGAAGTAAATCCCATTTAGTAAAATAAAATTGGTAATTTTGGCAGAAAGTTGGGGAACTACAACTTCCGGACCTCAAAGCATCCATATCCACCAGGTACAAGCATGAAGGGTGGGTACTTTCCAGTTGGAGGCAACCATAATAACGCCAAGTTGCTCCAACCTTTGGAAAAGAGAGGAAACAGCGGTGCGGCTGACCATAGCTGAAGCCCACAGCCGGCGCCCACCGTTTACCCTTTGGAAAAGTTCCACATGGAATAAGTTCAGGCACATAAATTTAAGGGGTTGTTCAACTAATAAAAGAAGAATGTCTATAACTCTCCTGTTTCCAGAGTGGTGGTGCACGGTGCACAGAGCCAACACATGGAAACTAGCCATTAGTACCAAAGTTACTAGAGCCCAGCAGAGGGTGCTGGAGCAATAGTAACTTAAGGGAAAGAGTGTGATCATTATAAAAATACCAGACCAAAAATGACAGTGCACAAAGGGGAAAGGGGTAAGCGTCCCAGGTTGGAGGGAACCTGGGAGAACCAACAGTGCACTAGGGGCTAATTGAATCATATGTAAAGTGGTATGGTGAATGTAGCGTGAGACCTCCTTGAAGAGGTCCGTGCACAGGATTATTTTGAAACATCATAAGTAAAAACAGAAAAAATGGGAAAGGTTAATGTGAGAAGTCGACCAACAAGGAATGTTGGTCACAAAAATCAAATATAAACAGAGTCAGGGTAATTTAGGGTCTACCAAAGTGGTCCTAAGCACTGATTCACCAATAGGCAAACGCTTCCACCCCAATTGGTAGAATACGCTGAAACTGACTTCACTTGTTTAATCAATTGAAGTTGTACTCTACCCAAAGTCATAATTTCATAAATGGAACAGGTTTCAAAACCCCATTCCTCAAACAACCAAATCGAACTGTCTGCATTAATTATATATCTCATCCATTTTAACGCCTGGGCAGATGCAAAGGGCTGGGCGTTAGGCACCTTACTAGTAACAACCTGAGCATATTTGGCTTGTACCCAGCGTTGGTCTACTGTGTGCCTGAGGTCAGGGAGGGCCTGAAGCTTCAACTTCTGGGCCTCCTGTCGCCCAGCCTTATCCTTGGGGTTGGTACCCACTATCATGTCATTCAACCATGACAGCATCCCAAAGCTTTTCCTAATTTGACCCAGCATCAATGCAATAATGTCATAAGGATGATTGTCAGTTGATTTTCTTTACATTTTTTTCATTAAAATTCCATTTTTTTAAACAATTTTTTTACTTATTATAAATTTGATCTTCTCCAGTATCCCATAACACCCACCAATGTATATTTTTGATTGTGCAACAACTGGGCTATTGTGGCCATATTTTAAACTGCTTCCCTCCGCCATTAACTGGGCTTATGTGCCTAAGACCTCCTAGATTTTCTTAACTAACCAAAGCAATATGCCACCAGGACTTGAAGATTGTGGGTAACAGTCTTAAGCTGGGTGAGAATCTGCACTCTCAACAACAGATTTATTCCAACCCCCCTCACAGGGGAATCCAAACCTATCATCCAAATTCAAAATTCTTCCACTTCTAAGCCCATGGGCTCTGGGGTCACAACGTACTAGCTTTTTTCTAGGTTGCTTCTCACTTTTGTGTACCATTGGCGCTCATTATTCACCTACCTCCTGTTTTATCTAAACGCCATCTAAGAATCAGTGCCTCTGACAATCTCGCCTTCTGGGTGCTCTTACACCTCAACTGGCAGGCCATTAAAAACTATCTGCCATCTGCCTGACACTAATTCCTGGTTGATTTTGATGCCCTAATAAGTCATATGGGCCTCTATTTTTATCTATTTTAGGGTATTGCGTCCCCTTAGTCATAAATGATACTCCCAAGGAAAAAAGAAAGAAAAAGCCTATGAGCTGTTTACTAAGGCAACTAACCCATCTTGAGCGCCTAGAGTACCAAGTAGTTGAGCCAAAAGCCAAATTACATTCTTCCAGTGCAGAAACCCATGAATGGATGCTTGTGTATAAAAATAACTGTGTAACCATACCTTTAAAGTTGCAGATCCTTGTGGACACCGGGCTCCAAATTTCTGTACCATTGATTCACCTACTGGAGATTCACAGAGATCCTAATACAGCTATTTGAGAGCCTCTTACCCGCCCTGGGGTGCTGGACCCAGATTACTGAGGCTCTTTGACTATTCTGATGGCTAACTTTGCTGACCAACCTATGCAGATAAATTGAAACCTTACTGTTGCATATGTCCAGACTCTACTCACTGATCAAGTTGAGTTCGTCCATTGGTGTAGAACGTTGTGTAATTTAGGCACTGTTGAATATGCTACCATAGCCTTAGTTGAGTGGATATAGGGGACGCCCTCACCTCTGAGAAACAGCAACAGGTGGATGCATTGATTGAGGAATATGACAATATTTTTCTATAGGGTCTAAAGATTTTTATGATGAAGGGGGTACAGCATGGAGTGCTTACCGGTGACGCCTTTCTGATCCGCGCTCAAACGTACTGGACTTCTAAGGTTGAAGAAGTTCAGGTCATAAAGGAACTAAAACAACTTTTGGACGCTGGATTGCTGAAACCGTTGCAAAAGTCCCTGGGACTCACTGTTGCTTCTGGTGAGGAAGAAAATTGGAGAGAATCTGGTAGTAATGGATTACTGTCAGCTAAATGCTATCACTCACAAATACAGTTACCATCTACCATGAATTGATGTTCTTTATGACTCCTAGCTGGATCTCAGTTTTATCAGCAATGTACCTCACCATTGATTATTTACAGATTGAGCTTGCACCAGAGGATAGAGAGAAGTGGCCCTTATAGTTCTGAAGGATTATTAAAGCTCACTCTCATGTATCAAGGCCTATGCAACACTCTGGCCACGTTTCTATGAGCAATGGACTGTCTACTGGTGGATCTAAAGATGTCATGTGTACTGGTTTACTTAGATGATGTAACAGTATTCTCCTGGACTTTTGATTATCATCTAGATCATCTGAAAGATATGGTTGAACGTTTTTACTCTGCTTAACTAAAATATAAGCCTACTAAATGCTAGTTCTTACAGACTAATATGGAGCTCCTTGGGCATAAGGTTTCCTGAGGAGGAATCTTGCCACTACCCAATAAGGGGAACCATTGAAAAAATGACTCGTATGAACAGTTTACATTATATACAGGTGTTTTTTTTGGAATGGCCACTTATTACCAACAATTTATTCCTCATTTTTGCTGAACTCTCAAACTGTTAACCTATCTTCTTATTAAAGAGGTTCCATTCCAAAGGGAGGAAGCCCAAAAGAAGTTCTTTGATGTTTTAAGAAAGGCTCAAACTACCCACTCCTGTATTAGTGCACCCTAAGTTTGACAAACCTTTCATCCTCTTTACTGACGCCAGCGATGTGGCTGTGGGGGATATCCTAGGCCAGCTGGATAGGAATCAGGTTGATCACCCTATTACTTACTTCAGTAAGGCTTTAACTTGGCAGGAAGAAACTACAGTACAACTGAGTGCAAATATCTGGCAGGCCTTCTGGCCATCAAACAATGTTGTCCTTTCCTTTGTGGTAACCATAACAATGTAGTGACGGACCATGTCTCTCTATGGTGGCTACAACAGATGAAAGACCCTTACGGATGGTTGGCTCAGTGGGCCCTTAAACTACAGAGTTAAAATTTATCAATTATTCACTGAGCCAGTATGGTGCATAAAAATGCAGATGGATTATCCTGGATACCCATACTAACTCTCTATGCTTCTGAGGAGGATTGGATCTATGTACTTATAGCAAAACCAGAGGACTGGGGTCAAGAGGCTCCTGAGATCCAGCATCAATTAAAAATGATGGACAAACATACTTGGGTTGAAAAAGGGCTATTGTATAAGAAAGTTGGGACATCTTAGTTACTGTATGTATGACCCTCTGCCAGAACAAACTCCGCCTGGAAGCCCATATGACTGTGGGCCATGGCACGGTAAAGAAGACCCACCACTGGCCAAAGGAACAATGTTACTTGGATGGAATGCTTAAAACTATCTATGGCGTCATCAATACCTGCTTTGTGTGCGCAAATTAGAAGCCTCCAAAACTAATTTATAAACACAAGGTCTTAAGTACCACGACCCCATTCGCCATGGTTAGCATCAATGTCTTTGGGCCTTTGCCTACAGCGTTGTATGGCCATCACTATATCATATTGGCAGATGACCACTTTATAAAGTGGGTGGAGGCCATCTCCATTGCCTCACAAACCTCTAAGGCCACCGCCTATTTCTTATCAAAACAGGTCATCACCCACCATAGTAGTCCCAAGATGCTGCTCTCTGACAATGGGACCAACTTCATCTCTCAAGTAGTCACTGATCTCAATTCGCTGATGGGCACCTATCCCTCCTTTATGACACCTTACCATCCTGCTAATAATGAGGATGTAGAATGGGTGGTGTTATGTTAGTCGCCATCCTCTAAAAGATGGCACAATCTGACCCTTCTCAAGAGAATGAAAATTTACCCACTGCTTTGCTAGCTTACCACATTAGCTTCCACTGAATTCAGATGTCACCTTTTCAGACCCTTTATGGATGAGAGCCAATACTGCACTTGAGTGTGAAGCCCATATTAGAAACCTCAACACCAGACACCGCTTATATTGATAGGTGAAGATTGGTCAATTTTTTGTTTTAACTACAGGCTTTAGTCACTAGTTCCATGAGGACTATAAGTAGACGAGAGACTGAATGAAGAAATGGCCATAAACTAACAATACCTAAATACCAGTTAGGGGACCTCATCCTGTTTTATCACCATTAGCCTGGGGGATGGGTTCATAAGTTTGACACTCTGTGGTTAGCCCTTACTGAGTGCTTTATTGAAGGGGCCTAAATATTTGATTGCCTATGTCAAATTGGTTTCTTTCATAAAGCAAGTGCATGCTTGATTCCTCTGGAGTTATTTTCAGATTACTGTTTGACCTGAAAATAGAACCTTCAATAATCATCAACTCAGGTCACTTTATACTCTTGATAACTTGGCTATTAGTCCAAATTAATTGGGTATCTTATCAAAAATATCTTTAAGAAATTGTCTGGAATCAAACCCTAAAAATAGCTTTAAAATCCCATGGACAAATACAACTATAAGATTGACATCATACATTCACAATCAATTTCCCACTATATGGTAATTTTATATGTTGATTCTTGTAATTGGCATTATAGCACTTGCACATGGACCAACTGAATGAAAGTACCTAGTGCTATCAAGAGGTCTGCCAACGTCCCAATTAGGGGTATGTTGTTTACTTAAAATTGATGCCAAATATACCAGAAGTCATAAGTAATCAGCTGTATGATGAAACTTAAATCAGGTTAATTTTAAGACAATTTCTCACGTGTGTATTGCGATTTTTGTCCCTGAATCTTCCCAATTATAAGTTTATTTTGCCACCAATAGTTCTAGCAATAGGTCATGGTCGTATCAGTTCAAAAGCTAAGCTGAGGTGTTAAATAGTATCTGCAGGAATTGTGTGCTCAAAATGTGACCTGGAGATGCCCTAGAGGTATAAATAATGGCGCCTGGCCTAATGAATTTATCATCCAATAATACTTCTCAATAAAGATATATTTTTCTTAATATCTTTATTGGGTTTTTATTAAAGTCTTTTCTTGAAGAGTGTTGACAAGCTGTTAAGTCAGAAATCCTAATCTTTTACCTTTGTCTTCCTCACTAGAAGTTCATGAATTTGCAGGGAAAAATTAACCTAAGATTGACTAGAAGAGTCAGGTTGATTTAAACAAGCTAGTGATATTCTGAACGGTCAATATACTGTAAGATACTGGCTAAATTTGAGGATCTTTTGGCTGAATTTCTTTATGATTATATGTGCAAAAAATTTATTTTAAAGCAAGCAATCCTCGGATTAAACAACTGGTGCTCACTCAAAATCAGTAATACTCTTTGATGTGGGCCCACACAACCAGTTACTGACAGATTCATCCAGAAGAGATAGTGACAACGAGGTGGAAACTAGTGACAAGAAAGTATCTGATTATCTTAATTCCAGCTGTCAAGGCTCCAATCTGGGTACCTCTTACTCCCTGTATCTTAGCACAGTGGAGTAGCTCATGTAGATGCAACAAGCCCAATTGTCCTTACATCTGAAAGCGTAAGGCTATTATGGAAACTCTATAATGGAAGTTAGTATTGGTACTTTGAAAATTGATCCATTTTTAAGCCTGTTCTACTATCTCAAGGATCAAGCACTCAAGATGGAGGTATATATGAAGTATCATGATGTAACCATGGCATCTCTAGACAGACGCCTCACAGACAGTTAGGCAACTAATGAATTCCTGGCTAAATTTGATCAATCCCCAATCAACATGCCCAGCGAGTTCTTTCTAGACAAAATTTTGAATGCACGGATTTCTACTGTGTAAGAGGGGAAGAACAATACTTCCAAACTGCTCTATTGGACAAATTAAATTCCAGTTTTATTGAAGTCCAAAAGGCAATTGTGGATAATACAGGACTTACTAATGAAGCTCAGAAATATTAAACACCCTTGAGGAGCTACTAGACGTATTAGTCCCAAAGATAGCTTCAGAAAATCTTGCTCACAATGGGCTATCACACAAATGGGTAACAAACATGAATACCTGATGTCAAAATCTGAAAACTCATTCTGATTACCTATTACCCCAGACAGAACGACTCACCACACAGGCTACTTCAGGCTGAAGAGAGCACCTGGACTTAAATTCAAAGCACGTTCACTTTGAAAAGTATGTTCTGACTGAGTTGAGTATTATAAACAAGTACATAAAATATCTTGCAACATTACCAGCATTCTTAATTAGGGACGAGGAGTATGCTCAGATAAATAAAATTCCAAGAATTTGGACCGTTGTGTCAAGATTGCAGCACAGAAATGTTGAAATTACTTAGGAGAATTGGGCACTTAGAATGAAATTATCAACTGAAATTCCTGAGTAGACAGTATGGCCAAAGATATTAAATGCATCTTGTCCAATCACGTTTTATTCAAAAAGGAACATGGCAACCTAAGTAACGAAGTTGAATCCCTCAAAAAGAAAAGCTGCCAGTGCTCACCCAGCCTTGACGTTGAAGAAATTATAAAAGCTCTTCTCATTAAGTTAAAAAAACATTTTTGTAAAACCAAATAAGGTACAAATTTATGTATCAGAATCTTAGCAGTTTGGAGTAATATCATGAAATTTGAGTCTTTCAGGAATTGATATCAATACATAAACTGATAGTTTTGACATCCATCCTATGCCCAAAGTTCTGGCATCAATCCTGACTCCAAATACTCCACAACAGAAAAGAGGGCCAATTTTGACCAATAATTTGCCAAGGCTTTCAAGTACTAGGAGAAGTGCAACTCCTATTACCAAAAAGGGTAAGATTACTTCAAGCCTCTAAATTTTCCAAATTTCAATAGGAATGAGAACATTCACTCTTTTCTCAAGCTATTTGAAAAGGCAATGCAAGGAGCACCAGTCCATGCCAAAGGACATCATTAATCAACTCACTTGATTCCCACAGCTGCGACCTCATTATGCCCTATCTGGGTGACGATTGGTCTCAATGAATGCCAAAATTATGGTGATCAAAAAATTTGGAGGGCCTAGAAAAGTATCAGTTCAAAAAACCGAGCTCATTAATACTAAATTCAAGCAGAATGAGACTATCAAGCACTTTGCTAACAGATTTTTCCATGAGGCACAATTCTTAATCAGGTGTAACACAATAGCCAAGTTTGATGCCAAGATTGCAATGGGGCATGCGGTCATGCCCTATCATGATTTACATCATATTATGATACCAGCATTCAGTAAAGAAATGGAAACCCAAGAGCTTACCAATTATTTTAGAAGCTGTTCCAGCAGTTTTGATGCTCCTAATTAGCCCAAAGAACAGCAAAAATTCCGATTTTCAGGCCCAAAAAGTCACATGGTCCAACCAAGTGAAAAATTACTAAACTACAAGCCAAAAAGTTGAGCAATAACAGCAGATAGTACTAATTATATGTCATAACTGTGATTGAAAGGGCATTTTGTTAGTGTATGCTACAGATGGTCAGACAAAAAGCCTGGGGTCAACGTTGCTCTAGAAATCAACAGCAATGATGAGGCAGGAAAAGAGCAGGTGGAGTAGATGCGGAATGCTCTATACTGATGTTCACCAAACCATTCCGCCTGATCCTGGATAGCTCTTTAAGGCCAAAGATGTTGCCAAAGATAACTTCCATCATATTTTGACCAAGGATGTCCTTATGGTCACTACTCAAGCTAAAGCAAAAGTAACTAAACCTTTAAAATTTTTAAATAAGCCTGAGCAGAGGTGTCAAACCTTACGCCAAGAAGATTATTGATAAGGGTCTCCAACTCTTACCTTGATGTTCAACTGACCTTCCTTCTCTTTTTTAGTACTAGATGGTCTGACCTTCCTTCTCTTACCGATGTACAAATAGACCATTCCATGAAGACCTTAGCAGATATTTAACCATAAATCTGCTTAACTGAAATTACATCTGGAATCAGGCAGCAATCACAAAATCCACACAATGAATACCTATGAAAACTACTCTGAACGTAATTTAGTGGACACAGCATTAAACAAAGTTCAAGTTTGGGCCATTGTCAATAGTAAAGCCCCTATCAATATAGTCAGCACAAAATTGATTAAAAAGTATAAAATTTCGCCCAATGTTGCCCACTGTCAGGAATATGGAACAGCTGGAGCGCATACAACCAAATCACTGGGTGCATACAGTACTCTACCTCTAAGATTTGGATCTATTGTAGTGACAGCATCTGCCATAGTATTGCCAAATATGAACTACAATATTTAAATGAGACTAATTTACTGTGAAGATTTGGCATTGTTACAAATCACAAGGGCAATACTCTACCATTATCAGCTAGAATATCCCACTTTACTATAATAAGGATGGGGCAGGTGAGAAAAAGATTTCATCCTATTCATAAAACTGGACTACAAAAATGAAGTAGTACAGATTGAGTACGTTAAAGCACAATCAAAGATGAAAACACTACCCACCCAGATTAATAAGTCAAAAGGCATCTTTCTTTGGTCAAAATCAGCCCACTACTATATCATCTGGAGATCAAGTAAACATCCTGACTGGACTGACAATTAATATCCCATAAGGAATTTATAG
The DNA here is from genome assembly GCA_022478985.1 of Massospora cicadina. Lineage (NCBI taxonomy): Eukaryota > Fungi > Entomophthoromycota > Entomophthoromycetes > Entomophthorales > Entomophthoraceae > Massospora > Massospora cicadina. Next base: position 27,729 of record JAKSZP010003202.1, read on the forward strand.
CAAAGTATATCAACCATGGTCTAAATTTCAATTTAAGACAAACATTGCGCCTGGTATCATCATCCCTGGCAATAAAGAAATTCTTATCTTGTGTGCAAACCTGAAAAATGCAGCCCATTACCATCAAGTGACATCATACAATCACTTTCATGCATCTGTTAACTACCACAGAAATTAACTAATTTCATGAGTTTGAAACGTTCTTAAAATAGGGCTTCCTGACATGGACCTAATCAGAAATAACAATGTTGTTCCTATAGCCAATTTAAGCAACTTGACCGATTCTGAGAAGGGCCAAGCTCAGAAGTTATTTTCTAAATATGGGAAATATTTGCACAAGATGTTTTTGACTTGGGATGTGCTAAGGGTGTTTTCCACAATATTGATACTGGAGATCATAAACTAATTTAATTACGCCTGGTTAGATGCTTAAAATTATCAGAATAAGCTGTTTATCAAGAAATTGATTGAGATTGATTGTAGCATAATAAATTCCTTTTAAAGCATTTGGGCTTCACCAATTTTAATAGTAAAGAAAAAAGATGGAAGCAATTAGATATTCGTTGATCACCAGAAGTTAAACAACATCATGAAGAAGGACTTGTACCCTTTTCCATGGATTGACGATGCCTTGGACAGGCTAAAGGGCTCAAAGTTCTTTTCATCCTTAGACCTTATCAGCGGGTATTGGCAAATAGATATGCCAAAGAGGAGCGCAAAAAATTTGCAAATAAAACACTAGAGGGCCTATTCCAGCTAAGAATGCCTCAGGGATCTGCAATGCTTCGCCTAACTTCTAGAGAGCCATGGACACAATCCTAGGAGTCAATGCGTTTTGACATCCAAAAGATGCTAGAATGCTGTGCAGAGTGTCAAGGCAAAAAATTGTTCCAAAAAGCACATCTTTATCAGCTTGTTTAGCTCAAATTTTCCTGGAATATCATATCTATTGACGTTGTTGGCCCTCTTTCAACAAGCAATTCAAAAGCCAATTACCCCATTATGGCTATCAACTACTTGACTAAACGGGTCAAAACTAAGGCTATTTGGGAAGCAGGAGCAGCAACTACATCCAATTTGTCCTTGGAATTATCATCCACAAGCATGGATATCCCCCAGATTATTCTTACTAATAATGGAACAAATTTAACTGCCTATGTCCTCACCAAGCTCAACCAGTTAATGGAAGTATGAGGCGTGCTTTACGCTCTCTATCATTTTAAAGCTAGTGGTATGGTTGAGCAAGCAAATGGGACATTGGCAAATATCATAAGGAAATTAACTTCAGCCAAATCATCTGAATAAAGTACCTACTTGAGTTCAGAAGTATTTGTCTACAACATCTCCTACCATTCAGCTACCAGAATGTCAAATTTTTTAGTTACTATATGAAAGACATCTGGCCCTACAATTGCTACAATATTTGGTCCTAGAAGATCCTGGTGAGAACAATTAGCCTCAATATGTCAAAAAAACTTGCTGATACACTAATCAAACTGCAAGCTCAAGCCTTTGAGAAACAGTTTTGTCATGAAAAAAGCCTGAAACAAAAAGGATTTAATAATTGCTACAAATTGGCTAATTTCAAAGTAGGTGATGAAGTTTTATCTTGCAACGCCATGGATTGGGGTGATTGAAAAAGTTAGATTGCATCTGTGTGGCCCATTCAAAATAATGAAAAGACATCCCAATGCATATATACAATAAATGTTGTTAAGACTGGCCACATATACAAGTGTGTCCACACAAAATTTCTAAGAAGTTTTAATATGTTGGATAGTTAAGAAAACAAATATAATAATAGCATTGAAAAAATAAAGAAAATAAAAATTAAAAAAAATAAAAAACAAAAATAAAATGATAAACAAAAAAGATATATATATATATATAACATAATCAATTAATAAGAGGAATGGTAGCATATTGGGGTCATTCCTGCTCCATTATGGGCTGGGTTTCAATTAACACAATTTTGAAACCAGCACAGGATAAAATAAAACTTGGCGAGGTATTTATCCCAAGGTTGACTTGCATCATTTACTAAATAAATTAATACTATTGCTTGCTCTTGAGGAGGGGATACAACTCCAAGTCCATTGGAAATTATGGCCATTGTTAAGGTTAGGCATCTGGCCCTATATTTATCAGCAATTCAGGCCAAAACTAATGAATGATGACAATCATTTGCAGGCTAATCAGGAATCTTAGGGCTTATGTATAAGTCAAGTGGTGGTAAATGTCAGATTCTGGTGGTTGACCCCAAAAAAAACCCCTCAACAACCATCAACTTAGGCTGATTACCCTCTATATAACTTGGGCCAATTACCCTAAGAATCAAATATGGCTGATTGCCATTTTGGCAGCTTGGCCAAATATCCTATTACCAATTTATGCCAATTATAATCTCAACAACTAGGCTATCAGTCCAAATTACTCAGATATATTATTGATTATATATTTTTAAGAAATTGTCCAGGGATCAATCCCTAAAAATAGACTTAAAAATACCATGGACAGATACAACTATACAATTGCTATCATATTTTTGCAATTAGCTTCCTGCCCTATGGCAAATTTTGTATGTCAATCCTAACAATTGTCTGATAGCACTTGCACATGGATTTCCCAAATGGGATTACCTAGTGCTATTTAGAGGCCTGTTTCATCCTGATTAGCGGTACATCATTTAATTAAAATTGATGCCAAATTTTCCATAAGTCATAATATGTCAGCCGTATGATGAAACTCAATTTGGGTTGATTTTAGGACAATTTCTCACGTGTGTATTGCGATTTTTGTCCCTGAATCTTCCCAATTATAAGTTTATTTTGCCACCAATAGTTCTAGCGATATGTCATGGTCGTATCAGTTCAAGGGCCAAACTGAGGTAGAAAATAATATCTGCAGAAATTGCATGCTCAAAATGTGGCTAAAAGATGCCTTAAAGGTATAGATACTAGCGCCTGGCCTAATAAATTATTATCCAATAATATCTTTTAATATAGATATATTTTTCTTTGAGTATTAAAAAGCCCCTGAGGGGCTCCTAGTGCTGGCAGCTTTGTGGGATGAGGGCCTGGGGTAATACCCCACCAAACTAGGGCCGCGCAAACCTAAGCACTACCAAGTGTGGGCATGACCGCAATTGGGAGTAGCTCATCCTACCCCTAAACTGACATACGCCCGCCCTGTTTAAGTACTGGGCAGCTCGCCTGCACCAACCAGGACAGGCGATATGCCTCTTATCCCCCTTGTGGGAGACAAGACCTGATAACCCCAGATTTAAGGCCCCTGAGGGGGGAGAAGCTGAAGACCTACCCTTTGTCACCTGCTTTTTAGTGGAGTTGTGCTCTCCAGCCCCTTTTTGTCCAGTAAGCCTTGGAGCCCTTTCAGATCAAAATGCAATTTTCTTTGATGATCACTTTCGCCACCAACTGGCTCATGCCAACAGTACTGGCAGCTAGATAAGCTTCAGGCAACTTTGCAAACCGCGGCATTTATTGTAAGCAAGTGCATTAAAGCGCAGCCAACCAGGATTGCCCCTCCCTTGTCCTGGGGTCCACACCCATGCAACCCCAGCTCGTGGGGAGGCCATTTGACAGGTGCCATTCCCAACTCATACCCCCTTCCTGCCCATATTCTCCCCTCATGGAGTGGTAGACAACCATAAAAACAGCTCAGCACAATCATCACTACCATCCCACACTTCTTTCAGGCCACTATAGGACTAACCAATGTGCCTCTTTGGGTTCTGGTGTTAGCTACTCACCCATGTTTCCATGGGCTTTCCCCAGTTTTGCCACAAGGAGGCCCCAGATTACCCTAACTAGCTCACCAATATGTTTTTCTTAATCCTCTTAATCTGGTCTTTTATCAGAGTCTTTACTTGAAAAGTGTCGACAAGCTGTTAAGTCAGAAATTTTCAGCTTGTGCCTTTGCTTGCCTCAGTAGAATTTCCTAAATTTGTAGGGAAAAATTGGACAAAGATTGACCAGAATAGTTAAATTAATTTGAAAAAGCTAGTGAGCTTTTAAACAGTTAATATACTGTAAGACACTGGCTAAAATTGAGGATCTTTCAGCTGAACTTCTTTATGATTATAAGTACAGGGCTTTATTTATCAAGCAAGCGATCCTCAGATTTAAAACTTGGAGAACATCTACTCTTACCCAATGCATATACATATGCACCAAATCATTTTTTATTATATGTGCTGCCTGGCCTAGTGGCTTTATCTTTCTAGTTACCATCTAGCCTCCACTATTTTTGTACTGGAATGTTTGGTCAAGTGGGGGATGTTATGATTGGTCTGACCAACCATTTTATTTTTAGTTTACTTTTATTTGTATTTTAGACCAAAAGTTTGATCCCTCAGACTTTAATGCCAAGGGTAATATGTTAGATGAAGTTATGACGGATTGCCTTGTTGTTGCTGATAATCCATTTATATAAGTTATGGTAAATACCTGGCCTATGGGCCCACGTTTTATATGTAAGTCAAATAGCTGACGAGAGTCAAATCCTTACCACCCCACTGGCAATATCCTCCCCTTTGAATGATATCAACTTATGAGGCTATAAATCATTATAAATTGAATCCCTTTTTATTTTATTATATTTTATTTTTTCCCTTTCCCCGCCAGCATAAAAAAATCATTAGAGGGTTAACCCCAAAAAGATAAGCCAATGATGTCTACAATTTCTGAAATTAATTTGTGCTGCTTGGTAATCTACTGTGTAAGTTTATTATGATGGGAATGGAAAATTACGGAATCCTTTCTTTCACCTATATAGTTTTAGCTGTTTAATAAAACCTTTGACGATACTTTTTCTATCTTCTGTCTTTAGGGCTACTGTCTCCCTATAACCCCTATTTTTTATATAAAAGTTCTGGCCTGTGCAGGTTTATATCGATGCCTAAGTGTTGATTACAGAAGATTCCATGGCCATGTAAAGGGCTTGATGAACGAGGGTGTTAGTTGGGGCTGTAACCAGTTTGATGGTGAGCTAATGGTGGGACTTGTACACAGTGAAGCCCTTAGAAGGCAGACGTGGCGCTGGATGTTGTATTAGGGTGTATTGATAAACTTTGTCCAATCAAAATTGGGCTTGATGGTGTAGGGACAATTAGCCTCGTCAACTCACTTGAGCGCTTTATATGGGTTGGAATCAGCCAAAGCTGGGACAGCAATAGGCAATTATTGGGTAGGAGCGAGGTTATCTGGCTCATGTACTATTGACCATAGCAATTTTATTAGTGCTTGAGCTACAATCTGATCAGAAATAGTACAAGCGTTAAGGTTTCTATTGGCTGGTAAATTAGGAGCTGCACACACAGCAGTGGAGGGAGGATGAAGGAAGATGGATCCCACATAAAAACCACCAGAGTGGAAGCTGGGCAATTGCTGGAGGAATGAGGGGCAGAGGCCATTGCAGCAGCAACAGTTTGGCAATTGCGCTTTTTTTAAGTGAAGGACAAAGGGCAGACAGTACAGCTATTCTTCATGTGGACCCAAAAAGATGGTTGGGGGTAGAGCAGATCATGGTGTGAGGCGGAATTGCTGTATCTATATTATGATGGAAGGGGCAGATCATCACAAAGGCGTGAGGCTTTGCAAGATGGCTGGCCACATTAGGAACCACAAATTGCAGTAAGGGACTGGTGCCTTAAGCAACCAAACCCTCTAGGAGCTCATGGTGTAGTTGTTTGGAGAAAGAGGGTTAGGCAAGCAAGAAAATTGAACCACTAGAATGTCTTACATCAGCAGGAAAGTAAAAGTGGTGAGGATGAAGGTGGTTTTATATAAAAAGACAGCATAGCTGCCACCGCATCATGGGATTCACAGGAATAACAAAGTCAAAGAATCCTTATAGTGGAAGAAATTAATAAAACTCATGAGTTTGTACAACACCTGTAAAAGCCTAGCCAAACTTTGGTTGCAATTATAAAAGTTAGGAGATGGCGCACCACCACACATGTGGTCCAGCATACATCATATTTTTGTTAATAAAAAATCAATAAAGCAGGACAGCAAAGGTTGCTGTTAATTAAATTACAAAATTAAATAACCCAGTAAGTTATTAAAGCAATAGAGAGGAGAAAATTTTTGTATTCTCAAGAAGATAATACAAAAGAGGTAAATTAATTAAAAACATCCAACTAAATTTAGTTGATAATCATAATGTTAAATTATAAAAAAGGTTACTAAATTGATATTATACTTTATCTTAGTCAAATATCATTTGTAAAGGTTTAGTTTTCTGATAAAATTACCTAAAACTAAATATAAGCTTACTGGTATTATAACATGGTTTTCTACATCTATAATATTTTATTAATAGGCTAGAGGCATTAATTTTTACTCTTAGTTTAACCTTATAGTGAAAATACCTATTAGGCTTTATAGCTCTTAAAACTTTGAAGTTTCAAGTATAAGATAAAATCATACTGAATAATGTGAAATTCTAATAATTCTTAAACTCAACAAGATGCACTTTTTCTGCACTAAAACTGTTAAAATGTAATTGAGGCAGGCTGACCTTGGGAAAAATATACCATACCAAGTTTTTTTCTAGCCACTACATGTTTTAAACCTGTATTTGAAAAAAACCTGCCTAGAGTGGAAGCAGAGGTTACCCTGCCTGGATAATTTTTTTGAGAACTCCATACTTTATTTAAAAAATAGAAGTAAGAGGAAGGGAAGAAACAGGATTTCAGCTAATAAGTGACCAGGAAAAGACATAAGTTGGTGTGCATTGCTTACCAGCAATGGTTGGCGATTGCCATCACTAGCCATGGTTCTAGCGTTGTCAGGCTTACAGGCCATTTTAGTCCAAGACTATTGGTTTCATCATCACATATGACGACCGTTCTGGTAGGGAAAGCCAGGCGTGCAGCTTTGTAACACCCCAGGATTAGGCGCAAAAATTTAAAGATCCGGTGGAGCTGATTGGATAAAATCTGGATCATCTTCAACATCAGGCCTTTTTAATGAGGGCGCTTAATGCCAAAACGCTTGTCAATGATAGCCAAGTGTATAACCCATATACAGTAATAGTAGAGGAAGGCTCACAGTTGGATCAGGATTATTGCAGGGTAGATGCAAAAAAACTGATCTTGATAAGAGTGCAGCTCTGTCAATGATTATACGCCTGACAAGAGGTTTCACATTGTGAACCAGTATTTGCGGAATACTATGCATTTATAATACTGGTGGATGGTATCTGCTTCCATATTGGCACAGACATGACAGTCCTTATGTAGGTAGTATAGCCCACTATGTTTGCTGGACTTGATCGCATGGTGCAGGGTCCTCCAGGTGGCAGACTGTTGCTTGGAGGAGACTAGGTGGAAATTAGGCCCAATATTAACCCCTAAGGGGGTAGTTGGCATTGTGCCTCTCACCCACCCAGTCATTAATTATTCAGGGCGAGTGGCTTACTGTGACCAACTTTTGGAAGCATCTTGTCCATGTTTGGTTGGAGTGGACTTATAGAAAATTGTTGCCTTGCTGGCGAATTCATGAATGATCTGATTACGTTACTCCCAGCTGCTGGTGGAATTCATTGCAGAATAATGTGATTCAATATTCCTTTAAATCTGGTCAGCATCTTGCACCAGATTATAATGAAAAGTCACTAGCTGCACTGTTAAGTTACACAGCTACCAGTAATGGGGCTCTTTAATTGGGAGGGCATTTTTGGGTGGGTCATCATCCACTCCCACAAGGAGTGCAAGATAATTGGCTACTGAAGGCCCTGGGCTCTTTCCCTGTTAATGTTCCACATAAGGATTGTGCAGCGCATGTGTGTTTGCACCATGCGGAGGAAGAATTTTGTCCATATCCTCCAGGCTAAGTCTCAAAATTAATAAAGCCTATACCTTCTTCACACTTTGGCCAAATAAGGTATCAAGGGTTATTGGCGCTACTCTTAAATCATACCAAAGGAAGATGCAAAGCAGTGTCTTTATTTTCCGCTCCAAGGTTGGGCTCATTGAGAGCATGCGGGAGTCATACCAGAGCTTGGAAAAAATGAAGACGTTGACTGACAGAACCTTCTCATTGAGGTTGAGGCGCGCGTGTTTCCAAGGGGCTATTTGGGGCAACAAGCTAGACAGCATATCTTGTTCAATTTCATTTACCACCATGCCCTTTTTATCAAATAAAATTTTGAGTTAGTGGAGCATCTGGATATTCTGGATTGGTAATAGATTGAATATTGGGCTGTAGCTGGGGGCGTCAATCCTCACAACAGCAGATTTGTAAATATTTATTTTCCCGTTTGATGCCAATTGGCAAAGGGACAGTAGCTCCTCAGCGCCTTGAAGGTCCTTTGGTGAGCTCATAACTACTACCTTGTCATCACTGAAGGCCTGCATCTTCAATGGCCATTGTTTGGGGTAAACTAGTCCCCAGAGTTTCGCATCTGCTGCTAAGAGGATATTGGCAGTGAAGTTAAATAAGATTGGTGACATGGGAACGCCTTGATGGAGGCCCTGGCTGATTGTGATAGCATTCATGAGACCGTCAGCCCCAATCATCTTGGTCATAAGACCCAAGTACAAGGTCGAGATTCAGAATCTAAAAGCATTGAGAATTCTGACTTCTTTTATTGCCGCGTGCAGGAATAACCATGCTACCAATTGTAGGCTTTTTCCATGTCAAAAAACATGTGATAGCATTCTTGGATCCTCGCATGTCCTTCAGAACGTTATGAATAGGGTTGATGATATTCCAGATAGTATGACCCTAAAAAACCTGTTCTGGGACTTAAGGAAGGTTTGCGGCACTGTGGCCATCAACCTGCTGGACAGGATGTATATTAGTAGTTTTTAGTCAGCATATGAAAGGACAATCAGGCGCCAGTTCTGAAGTTGCTGTTGGAGTCCCTTCTTGTACAAGAGCACAATCTGGATCTCCTGACCTCCAAAAATTTGGCGCCCAGTCTAAAGACAGAAGTTAAAAGAGGCAGATGAGCTCTAATGTAATGCAATCTTGATAGAGTTGTATATCTCCATGCACATGTTATTAGGCCCTGTGCCTTCCCTTTCAGCAACTCCTTTAATGCTTTCTTAACTTCATTTACTGAGATCTTAGCTTGAGGTTCTGCTTGTTGTTGGACAAGCATTCCTCAAGCACTGGCTTGGACAGGTTGATGAGGGTTTCAATCACAGATCTGCTCAACTTGTGAAACAGAAAAGTTCACTGTAGAATCGTTTGATCTTGTGCTTTATTGTTGTGGGTTCTGAGGACACTGTGTCCAATGGAATTTTGCCCTGCCGTACTTTGGCCTGGGCTTGGATTTCCTTGAGGCTTTCCAGGCTCTCTTTGGTCATCGTCCCAACAAGTCTTTGGTGCCAGTAGGTAGCATTCAGACATCTCTCTGCGTCCTGCTTTTTCATTAGGGCGCAGTAGCATTTATGTATTGCACAGTATTTTCTCCACCATTCTTCACTGTCCCACCGCATGAGATTCAAGTTAGCCAAGGCCTCCTTCAGCTACTTCGTGGTGGCAGTTTATTTGTAGGCTTTAGCTTTTTCATAAAAAATGCTATCACATCTGAGTATTTCCTTAACCCAGATCCAGTGTTCAAGGGGATCGGTACCAGGTTGCCAGTCCAAGTAAGCAAATATACAATCAAAGCCTTTTTTGTTTGTTTGGCGCCACTTCCCATCTCTCAGCATCTATGGTGAGATCTGCCTTTCTCAGCATTTTGGGGACTCACCCAGGTCGATTTCTACTCAGATGACCATATGGTCACTTTCATAGTTGAGGTTGACTTCGCTATTCAAAAACAGTGGTTTCATGTTAGATGACACCAGCATGTAGTCCAGTTGAGAACCTATCTGTGGCACTTCTCTGGAGTTGTAAGTCTAACATGTGAGGTTTGCGGGGTCATCATCCTCTTCATCTATTGTGAGGCACATTCCTGATGAGACCAGGTATTCCATCATTTCATCAGCCTTACAGTTGGGACACTCACTCATCAGTAACGTATCTTTACTCACATCCATCCAATAGTTAAGGTCTTCTTATATGACTGTAGCTGCGTCAGTTGTCACCCCTGACAAAGATTCTAAAACTTTTGATTTTTGTGAGCTTTGGTGCGGCATACATGGTGACCACCTGGAGGCTCCTACTGGTTTCCCTATTGGTGGCATTAACCACTAGGATCCTTCCAGCGTGGGTATCATCCAAAAATTCAAAGTCAATATCCTAGTTCAAAGCAACGATGGCTATATGATCTGTCCATAGTGCTTGGCGCCCAACTTGAAGGGACCATAGGTAGCTTGTTGCATCTCAGGTTGAGTTTGGCGTCAATTCATTCTGGTAGTATGCTTGTGCTTCCAATATTAAAATTAGATTAATTTTTTTTAATTTATGCATTTAATTTGCCCTCATCTGGGTACTAGCCATCCCCTTGGAAAAATTGTTGCAATGATCATTAATGTTGCCTGACTCATGGTTATGAGGCAAATCTGGGTTATAGAGAATAACGGATGGGGGTGGTCTCTTTGGTGGTGGGGGTCGCTGAGGGTTGACACAGAGTGTTGGTGATCTTCAAGTGCAATTGATGGAAACGAGTATTTTAATACTGAACAGTTTGTGCATTGGGTACTCCATCGCCATCCCAATTCCCTTTTCAATCAATAAAGGTGATGCTTTAAACACCAGCTTGGGGAGCGCCTTCAATGTATCGGAATAATCAATAATTTTGGCAGCAGTTGCAGATGATGTTTAAAATGTTATTACTTTTTTTTAATTTGGTTCTTTCTCACTGGGTATCACTCATCTGAACCCTGGCTGCTTGTCAGCTTTGGAGGGTGGTTGGTTGCTGGATTGGGCTTTTTTTCAGGCAGTTTTCATGCTGAATGCTTGCCAGAAATCCACTTAGAGTGGCTGCTGAAATGGTTGGATTAGAAGATGGTCAGACCTCCTTGGGCAACTTTTTGGGGATGACCTTTTTCCGATGCCATTCCTCCCAGTTCCACTTACTCCACTTGGGACAGAAAGGCGCAGCTGGTTTTGGGCTTATCCCCTTGTCCTTCTTGTAGGCTTTAGGGTTGGGGTTAATGAAGGGCTCATCATTAGCTTCAGGTCGCTTAGACGCCTCCTGCTCCCACGCCTCTTTGTGAGTAATGTCCAGCTTGCTGCTGCCTCTTCATTTCCGCTACCTCCATGAGTTTCTGAGGGATCCACACCTTAGCTTTTGGTTGGAAGAAGGTTTTTGATCCAACTTTTGTGATTCTGACAATCAGGCCATAATCAAACTTTTTGGCATCTTCCTATTTTTATGATGGCACTAAGCCATCGTGTGCCCTGTATGGTAGCAGGACTGGCAGGCCTGCTTGGCTTCTTCCTATTCAATGTAAACAACGAAGCTAAGGCCTAGTATGTGGATGAAGCGTTGAAGAGCGATTTTGTCTATCTTCATCCATGAGGCTGGCTTGTATAGCACCTCCACTGTATGGGGGCATAGGCATCATGAGATATAATCGTTTCCAGATTACCTTAACTCCCAGGCTTCACCGTAATAAGAGGCCAGTGAAGATCGCTTCATGGACCCATTTCATTCCTGGTCAGTTGGCAGATCTGTAAAGTAACCTACCTAGGAGTTTAATTAGCATTATGGATTGTCTCCAATTCAGATAGACGTCCTTGTATTTAAAGCTGACTTTGAGGAGCTTTTAGTAGTCAAGTTTGCTTGATATCAAAATTTTAATATACCCTCACTCTGGTACCCAAAGATGATCATAATCACCGCCCAACAGGACATTATCAAACCCTTTTTATATCATTACAATTAAATTGGAACATTCCTCCTCTTTGACCAGATGTAAATGGATGAGGATAGCATCCTTTAGGTAAGATTTTGGGGTTTGGCGATCCATAAATTAGCTGCTGATTAACTGGTGGATATATTCGATATGACTGCCAACGCCATTCCACAATGACTTATCAGATTGAGCTGCCACGGAACTATATGACTTGTTATTGGTAATAGGCTTTGGGGCATCGGCCAGAGACTTGCCTTTTATAATCCAGCTTATTGACTCGTCTAAGCTAAAACCATGGCTTAAGATTGCCTCCACCTGGCTCATATTGATGCCGCGTTGACTTATATTATTGTTATTGCTGTGCCAATTTTTAAATTTTGCCAGCCATGGCATTGGAAGGTGAGAAGTTTAATTGGTACCAATGCAAAAAGGCTTCTGAACCGCATGTCAAGTAAAGGTATTTCTGGAGTACATTGAGTGTGATGGAGCTATGATGGCACCAATCCCCAATAGTAATGCTATTCCAACCCACATCATTAAATACATGTGCTATTTCAAAGGCACTTCCAGCTTCACACCACTGGAACGCCTCTGATGGCGAGAAGCCCTTGGCGGTGTAGGGGGCCATGAGGGATGCTTTAGAAAATGACTGCCTTCAGTGCAGATAGCTTTGATCTGGATATTGTTCTAGAGACATTACCATCCAAGTTAAAGGGTCGTAACTCCACACTGCACCGTCGCTGCTTGGGGAGAGATCTTGTGCTCAATCCAAGGCTGTTCAGTTTTGAGGTGAAGCCAACTGCATCCCAATACACTGCTTTTTCTAGGGTTGTGTGGTACCTCCTGATTATCTAGTTGGTGAGAAGGAAAGTGCAGCCGTGAAGATTTTTGTGGATGGGCTTGGTGAACCCCAAGTTTTTCCAGTCATGGATGAGTTAAATATTGGCTCTGACGTAAATATAATACTTCATTTTGAGTGGGGTGAAGCCATTAGCGCTCCACATTATGGAGTCTTCCAGTGGCCAAGCCCAGAAGGGCCCCGACTCAACTGCATTTTCTTTGATCCATCTTTCTTTAGAAGATTGGACATGGTTGCTGGTGGAGTTTGTGTATACAATCAGTTTTAGGCTTCAGTCACCTTAAAAATGTCCATAATCCATGGCAGTGCCTCCTTGGGGCAGAACATAGTGTGTATCATTCCAAAGCTGCGTCAACTGGAATGACATAGTGCACCCATTCAAGGGCTTGGAAGCGTTTGGGAATCACTTCACTTAGGAGGTGAGATCTATTGGAAAGAGTTCTGAACTTCTGACTTACAGAGAAAACTTAGAGGGGATGCCAGATTAATTGTACTCTATGGCATTTTGTAGGTCAATCCTGGCTTTAAGACAGGCCTTAGCATCAGCAGGTTTTATTTTCACCTGGATGGCAGCTTCCAGTGCGCAGTGGTTGATTGGGAGTTTCATTTACTTCAAGATGTCCTTGGTGCAGATTTGAGACAATTTGAAAAGGTGTCCATCTATAGTAAGACCTGAGACTTGAGCCATCATTTGGCAGCCCTAGCGAAGAACTTGTGCTCCCACCAATGGGCAGTGGCTGGCGGGAAGAATTGCCTTCATAGTCAACTGGACACTATGGAAAAAATTTTAATGTCTCCCATTATTTAATGTCTCAGGAGGACATGCCTCTATGCATAAGCATGTCCCTTTGGACTGGCATATATTTGACAGGCGCGACTTGGGTTGTGGCACCAATTGATGTTCTGGTCATGGAAGCTGAATCAGATCCATATGATGAAACTCTTAATTTTTTGCCAAATTAATTAGATTTTTGGAACCTTCAGACTTAGTCCTTATGCAACTGTAACTTTGTCAGGGTTTCAGCCCAATAAATATGTCAAGTTTTTGATCAAATTGTTTTAGGGGCAGTCCCCACCTTGACTGTAACTTTGTCAGGGATTTAGAGTGATAAATTTGTTATGCAAGTGGATTGGTTTTTTCAGGGGAAGTTCCCAGCACTGATGATCATGACTTTGATGCACCTTGACCTGAACTATCTTCTTTAAGTCCAGTGCAAGCAGGTCACTGCAAATCTGCATGATTGTCATAGTTTACAACCTCAGCATGTGAGGTCTCTAATTAAACAATTGGAGGGTTTGACCCAGCTGCTGAGGTGTCACGGATGAGAAAATGAGCTGTGCTACTGGTCATTCATTGACCAGTGGAAAAGTGCAATTAACCCCCAAACTGGTAGCGGTACAGGCGACCAGACCACCGCGGATGGGGGCAATAAAGGCCTTTTTAGGCGAGGGTGAGTCAAAAGTTTCAGCTTGCAGATGATGTAATGAGAAATAAATTTTACCCTGCTGAAATAGAAGAGTTATTATATAGAGATGACGACGCCACTAAAAATTTTATGAAAAATGACCCCCTTTTATAACTTCTGGTGTCCAAAGATAACTTAAGATCCACCAGTGAAAAAATGATGTGTGCACTGAATCCCTGCAACACGGCCATTCAAGGCTTGACATCAGATATTACCAAATCATGTAAACTTCCAATTTATGGAGCAACTTAAAGCCAAAATGCAAGTCACTTTAGGAGCGTCATTGCTCAAACCCAAAGTTTAGAAGCATATTACTGAATTTTAGTAACAAAGCAATAACCAAAATGAACACAATGAGCCCAGACCCAGAAGCATGTCCTAGAAAAGGCCCCTGAACATCCAGGTTCAGAGGTAACCACTGCGAGATGGATAAGATGAATAAAGGTATAAGCTCATATGAGTAAAGAGACTAAAGAAGCAATCAGACGCCGTCTGACTAGAGGATCTTGAAAATCCTCAGATCAAAGACTTTAATTCAACAATATCTTCTAATACTCATCTTCTTTATATCTTTAAAATCCCCTTGAAGTATAAGACATTCGTTTTATATCCCAATAAAAACCTTTCTATAGAATCTATAGTTTACCCTTTCTTGTTTGTTTTGTGTTGTATCAAGTTTGTAATCGCCAGTAACCAGTCTAGCATTGTCCTGTTTGGAAGAAGACACTCTACCAAGGATACCTTATTGCCAATAACTCCAAGGAAGAGGTTGGAAAGGTCACCGTTAAATCACAAAGGCCAACGTATGTCAAGAATATCTGAGATTGTCAAGAAGTTTTTCCATGTGTGCGGACAAGTTAACCAAGTGATTCATGCACTAAGGGGTAGAATCTGAGGAGATTTTTCTTAGTGAGAGTAATTGTGATGTTAGCGAAGGTTGTCTAGTGCTTGATCTTCATGGAGTAGACCCTCTGAGCAGTGAGTTGACCTCTAATTTTAAGTGAGCCAAGGTTGGCACGATGACTTTGGTGCTCATTACAGGGTGGCACCATCAGTCCCTATCGATGTTCATGATAGTTCTTCTGAGCAAGTTGACAATTATGCGGATATAGAGGTGTATTACAGAGAGGGTGGAGAGGACTCCTCTGAACTCCTGGTAAAGGATGAGGATACCATCTGTACTAGACTATGTACCCTGGAATTTGAAGTGCATGATTTTCATACCAATCTTGAGCGTGTCAAGGAGACTGCTAGTGGAGATAAAATTGCCTCACTACCCATAGTGAGAGGACCCTCACCAATTATCAAACTGGAACTTACAATTTTGAACATTGAGGGGAGCCTATACTCTTAAAAAAAGAGAATGGCGAAACCATCGCCGCTCTGAATGATTATGGAGAGCACTTGGAGAATAATGACAACATGCTGTTTGTGATTATAGCATAGAAGATCCGAAGGCACTGATGCATACCGTACTGGAGCCTACATCTACTTGATATATACTCAGATTGAGGCACCTATGTGGACCACTTAAATTTGTGAATCACAACCAGTCAAAACTTGTACTTAGCCAAATATGATGAACTCCAATCCTGTTGAAGAGGATACCAACTTAAACCATATTTTAAACACATGTATACATCTGTCAAAGGGAAATTTACTGGTTTTCTCCAAAATGTATGAAAATAGTATGGATGGTGCTAGCAATCACCATAAGGATTGTCACTTCCAAGGATGCATGAGCTGCAAGGCTCAGGAGATCCTCAGTGAGAGCTTGAGGCCTGGATTAAGTTGTAATAAAGTCAAGAGCATCTTACTCTCCTAGTTTGGTAGTGAACAGGATGTACAGAATGTGAAACAAGAGTTTCTGTTGATGAATATGGGAAACACTAGTCAGCTGCAAATTATGCTTCTAATTTCTGCCTCAAGGCCCAGAAGTTATAGACCAAAGAACAATGGCTCTGCATACCTAAAACCTTTTTACTAAGCTCCCTGGTGATGCATCCTAAACTGAAGATGAACATGATTTTGGAGGTCAAGAGCGCAATGTCCCTTAAAGTGCTTAAAGAGGCGCTACTCGATGTACAAGGTACATAAAAATCTAATTTTAAGTCATTGGCGCCTACACTACCTCTTGAAAAGTCCACAAGGCAATTTATGTCGCTAATAATAAGGTTAAAAAGTCAAAGTAGAAGAGAAACAAGCCACCTGAACGCTTGCCATGTTGAGAATTTAAGTGCCATAAGTGCCACCAACCTGGGAACTTCGCTATATCCTATCCATTAGTTAGAGCTGAAAACAAGGAGCAAACCCCTAAAGAGGACATACCTAATACCATGATTGGTCGATATCCACACTGAAGGAGAAGACCATAAAGATGAAGATTTGGCTAGTGCAGGTTACCATGTGTTAGGGTCTCCTAGCACAGTGAATGTACTAGCTAAATTGAGAGTTCATAGTGCTGATGGATCTGCAACAAAAGATACCTATTTGCCCAAGAAAAAAAGCCTACCCAAGTGATCATTATAGTTGAAGAAGGAGAGAAGTTGACCTCGTCTACCTTTAAGAATGTGGCATCCAGATGCAAAGACACTAATCAGGCCAAAAAAGCGCTATTACTTTGAAATACTTTGATGAGTATGCTACTGACGTCCTGGCTACTAGAACCCCCTTTGGCAATAGCATAACAAAGGTGGAGGTTATCATCCAGAAGCTGCAAGTTTTGGCAGTTCCTGACATCAGGTCTCCATTGAACATCATCTCGTCCAAACTTATAAAGAAACTCAAGTTTATGTCTGACATTGACTATAATTTGAATTTTACTGTGGACCTGACATTACCCGCGCCTTAGGAGATTATTCTGCTTTGCCTTTATAATATGGGTGCATGGTCCTGACGGCACCTTCAGTAGTGTTGGACGATGACCATTACGATTTCCTGATTGGGACACAGTTTCTTCTGGAGTTTGAGGTGAAGATTGACTTTACTACAAGCACAGCTAACATTATGAGCTACCAACTCCATCTGGTATTTAAGGATGATGATGTTAAACCTCAAATACAGAACACGAGCTTGGTCAAAACAGACCAATCAATCTATACAGTCTAAACCTTAACAGAGAAAGGTGTAAAACAATTACCGCCTGCTGTGAGCGCTGAAGAATGACTCCCCTTGAATGCAAGAGAAAGCATATAAATTTGACCAGAGGATTAAAAAAGAATGACCTTGTCAATCAGTGATAAGATTCCTCTTGTCACTATATGGGATTTTACAGTCAAGACGAAATCTGAGAGCAAGAGCCCAAATTATTTCCAGGATTCTACATTTTGTCTACTCTGGAGAGCTAAATCTTGTTTTGGGGAACATTACTACCCAACTGATCAAAGTTGTAAAAAGGAACAAGTTGTGGCACTGACCCACCTGGCCAGTACCAAGATATTGAGTCCATGCATGCATTCAGAGGTTTTGACAATCTTGTGTTTGAGGATTTAACCCATAAGCAGCAAAAAAGAGTTGAATGAACTTTTGGAAGAGTTTGATGACATCTTCAGAACTGTCACCACTGACTATGTGTGTGTAAAGGGACGGTCCAAAGATGAACACCAGTTCAGCTATCCTCTTCAAGTTCAAACTTTATCGCCATTCAAAGACAAAGGACGCAGTCATCATTCAAGGGCTTAAGCAGGTAGCCGAAGCTGAGCTAATTATTTTATTGAAGAGTCCGTGAGCTTCTCCTTTGTTGCTGGTGCGCAAGAAGGATGGACCCATAGGGTTTCCACGCATTACTGCCACTTAAACGAGATTACCAAGAGGGGCTTATACCCAATGACATACGTTGATGACACTTTGAGGTGCCTGGGTGGCTCAAAATACTTTTCAGCCATAGACCTAGCCATTGACTAATGGCAAATGGAGCTCTCACCCAAAGACTAGAAGGAATGCGCCTTAATCAGCAGCCATGGTTTCTTTGAATCCAAAAGGATGCCTCAGGGCTTTATAACGCCCCTGAAACCTTCCAACAAGTGATGGATCACATCTCCAGTGATATTAAGTTACCAAGTGTGTTATTATACCTTTATGACGTCACCTTGTTCAGTTGCACATTAAAAGAATGTTTGCAGCGACTCTGGGATGCCTTCACGCAGCTGCGCGCTTCCAACTTGAAAGTGAAGAGAAGCAAGTCTACTTTCCTCAAGCGGAAACTAGAGTTCCTGGGACACAAGATTAACCAGCCAGAATTAAGCCTCAGGATGGGAAAGTAAAAGCAATTGTGTCAATGGAGCCATCCAAGAGTATGAGGGACGTTCAAGTGTTCCTAGGAATGGTGGAGCGCTACATGCAGTTCATCCCCCATTTTGAGAACTTGGTGGCGCCCCTTACCTACCTTCTGACTAAAGAAACAAATTTCGAGTAAATCCTGAAGTAGGAGCAGGCATTCACGAAGTTGAAGACATGATTGGTAGAAGCACCAATAATGAATTATCCAAACCTTAATAATATCTTCTATCTGCACACTGACGCCAGTGATGTAGGACTTGGTGCAATATTTGGCACAACTAGATGAAGAAGGGGTAGATCATATGATCTAGTATTACTCCAAAGTATTCAGCAAATTATTTAAGAATTACACAGTTAACAAAAGTGAATGCCCTGAAGTAAGCCGGGCAGTCAAACATTTTAGGCCTTATCTATATGGAGTGAATTTCAAAGTAGTCACAGATCACACGTCGCTTCAGTGGTTAAGAAACATGTAGGATCAAATGGACGCCTTGCCCGATGGGTATCCCCCAGGGTATGATTTTTATCAAATCATACATTGAGCAGGAGATAAACTTTTCAACGCGGATGATTTGTACAGACTTCAAGTAATCCACCTGCATGCGCCAGAGAGCAATCACTTGTACGACCTAATTTAGCTCCATGATGAAGCTTGGCAGGACGAGGAAGAAGAAGGTCAAGAGCTTCCTGCACAGATGTTCTAAAGACACCTGGCATGTCAATGGAAATCTGAAAAAGAAGGTTCAAGACAAATGGTATTTATACATCTGGCCCAGTAATTTCATGGAGATAATAATGGAGGTTCACATGAATGTGGGCATAAACGATTCCAGAAGACATTCGCTTACCTCAAGGAGAGATTTTACTGGGAATGACTGCCTGATGAAGTACACCAAGCCTTAGAGTTGTGTGTAACTTGTGCCAAATTTTGCCTGCTGGAAAAACAATTCGATTTTATGCCATTCCCCCACTGCACCATTCAGCAAGGTCTCTATTGACTTGGTGGGATTGTTTCCAACAGAATCCAGTGGCACCAAGTTCATCCAGGTGGTGATCGACCACTTCACTAAGTAGGTCAATGAATCCATAATCAGGATGTACACCGCGAATTAAACTGCACATTTCTTGTATAATCAGGTGATTACAAGGCCAGGTTACCCTCAAACTCTCTTGTCAGACAATGGCAAAAACTTTACCTTGGATGTAGTTAAGAAGTTAATGGATTTAGTAGGTGTGAAGAAGCAGTCCACCCCCTACAATCCTTAAACAGAAGTGTCAAAAGAGTAAATGGAACCCCTTGAGGCATCCTAAATAAGATGGCCCTAAACTACAAGTCAAATTGGGACTAGTTGCTCCCATTATCACTGTTGGCTTAAAGGTTAAGCCATCATTGAGTGATTGGAATGCCCCCCTTCAAAGACATGTATGAGCAAGAGGTTGCGCTGCCTACTCTATTGGCACCAATTATAGCTGCAGATAGAGGATTCCCGCCACCAGGGAGTTACCAACAGGAGTTGGATAAAGATTTGATCAAAATACAGCTAAAAGCATCAAGTAACATTATAGTGAGCCTCTCTCCAAGTCAAAGAGAGAGACAGATAACCAAGTTACCCAAATCTAGCATCGAAGACAAGATGTTGTTTATCACCTGAAAGTAACACAACCAGAGAAACTACAGGACATTTGAACTGGGACCGCCACTGTGTTGACCAAGTGAGGAGAGAGATACTCCTTCTGTGATGATGGTACTAATATTGTTCTTAATAGAGTACATACCCAGCACCTTCGAGCATTCCTCAGGTCTCATCTTGTAAGGGGAAGTGTCATGGATAAGACCGCATTTAGTACTGATGGTCATTCCTCAACTAGTGGAATGGGTGCAATTAACCCTTAAGCCAGTGGTGGCACAGGCGACTAGGCCACCGTGGATTGGGCAATCAAGGCCCTTTTATAGGCAAGGGCAAGTCAAGAAACTCTCAGCTGGAGCATAATGATGTAATGAGAAATAATTTTCTCTTTTATTGAATTGGAAGAGCTTTTAAATAAAGACAATGACGCTGCCAAAATTCCCAATAAAAATTGACCCCCTTATATACCTTTGGGGATCCATAATTTTCATTCCACCAGTGAAAAAATGATGAGCAAACCAAATTACCCAGGCATGGCCATCTGCGGCTTGACATCAACTATTGCCAAATTGGATCAATGTCCAATTTCCAGAGTGACTCAAAGCCATGATGCGATGTGCATCATAGGAGCGTCATTGTTAAAACTCGAAGCTGAAAAGAATATACTAAACTTAGTAGTAAAGCAATAACTAAAATGAGCACAATGAGCCAAGACCCAGAGCAGGACCTAGCACAAAGGCCCCTGAACATCCAAGCTCAGGGATAACCACTGCAAGATGGAGCTTACACATACAGGAATTAACTCAGATGAGTGAAGAGAATAAAGCAGCAGTCAGACACCGTCTGACCAGAGATCCCAAAAACCTTTTATCAAAACACTAAATTTCCCAATATTATTTTTGATATAACATGTATTTTATGTCTTAAATATTTACCTGAAGTAAAACGTCTTTTTTATATACTAATAAAAAACATATCTAAGAAATTTTAAGTTTATCCTTTCTTGTTTTAACTTGTTTTGTATCAAGTTAGTAATTTCAGTAACCAGTCTGGGGCTGTCCTGTTTGAAAGAAGACACTCTATCAAGAATACCTTGGTGCTGATAATGCCAAGGAAGATGTTGTAAAGGTTCTTTTTGAGTCATAAAGGCCAACATAAGTCAAGAATAGATAAGAGTTTTAAAAAGTTTGCCGTGTGTGTGGATAAGTTATCCAAATGATTGATATACCAAGGTGTCGCATCTGAGGAGGATTTTCTTAGTGGAAGCAACTGTGATGTTGTAAAAGATTGTCTAGTGCCTAATTGTTGGAGTAGACCCCTGAGCAGTGAGTCAACCTTTAAAGTTAAGTGAGCTGAGTTAAGTGCATTGACTAGATGCATGACTAGGTGATAAGCTTTTGGTGAACCCAGCCGGTTGCCACAATATTGGCATTTCCTAGGGAATTCTTAGGGGCAACGGGTGCTGACTCCGACATTTTGGAGTCTTCCATGTATCCTGGTTGAGCAGTGATTTTGATCAATGGGGTTTGTACATCTGATGTTGATGAAAAAGATTTTAATATGTTAGGCGAGGGAGTAGATGCTGATTCACTTGGATTCAATTGGGAACCATCACCAATAGCACTGAGGCTAGTTTCAGTGGGATGTCTTCTGGCAGATTCACTATCCATTGCATAGTCCTTCAAATTACTATAATAATTGGGTGCATGAGCAAGCCATCTGATCTTTGTGCTTAGCAATGATGTATAAATTGTCCTTTTTTCATGATGTAATTTGGCTGTAGTTTACTGCTCTATAGGTGAAGTATCTCACAAGAGGGTTGTATATTCTCTCTACGCTTGTTCTGGTCACTTTTTTTAATCTATAAATTTGATAGTTATGCAAGAGAAAAATATTGACCTCTCAGGCTAACCACCATTCACAAAAACTATTGACCTATATAAATTGAATGCTTTGTCACTCCAAAGAAAGAAAAAGGTTATGAATGCATTAGAGATAAGTTGGGATTTTGCCCATATTCCCAGCCTGCTAGATTACCAGAGGTTTGCTAGAAATAATTCCCTAAGACGAGGTGAATTATAAATCAGTTGACCCTGATTTCAGAGTGACTATGTTTGGGGGATTTTAGGATATTTGCCTGGTCATATCTGTCAGGGACTGATCTGGACAAATGTTTAAGATCTTGTCGGGCAGAGTTGCTGACAAAATAGGGCATCTGATAGTGATTAACTATCAGGTGTACCAATTGGGATCTGTCAGGTATTATCACCAGCTATTGGAAATGTAAGTAGTAAGTTGCAAGGCGAGTGATGCCGCCTGCAACTAGCAAATTGATCAGTTGGTGCATGACCTGCCTTAATGGGTAACAAGTCCCATTACTAAGCAGGTCGCTAGCCAAATATGGGTTGGTTCACTTGGATCAAAAGGAAAACGTTAGGGACACATTTTCTGACTCTTTCCATTTTAGGTCTCAAGGATGTCCAATGACAGAACCCTAGCCAGGATGGGGTAGACCATTGCTGCTGAGACAAGGATGAGTGATTCAACAGCAACGGCTGCCGTTTCTTTGAAGAGGTGTCAACCAAGGGTTAGATGACCGAATCCTCACTATAAATTCTTGGAATTCACCAATAATAAAAACAGTCAAACAGTCATATAGTTCTACAGTTCTACAGTTCTATAGTTGTCATCCGGTATATAGTTTAAGTAGTAAACTTTATCAGCTTTGAATTGTTCTATTTTTTCTCAGGGATATTATTGCTGTGTACGATAATTGGGAGACTCTTTAAGGAAAAGAGTAAAGTTCTGAGCGGGGATCTAGAGAAGAAGGAGAAACAATAGGGGATTGCTGCCAACTGTGTATCAAACTGGAGAAACTTTTACCAGGGAATCTCAGAGAAGATTGAGTTGGACAGTACGAGGGAATGAATCCCTATTTTGAGACATCTCAAGTATTTTGAGCGGAAATACTGTCTGAGCGTTGGGCTGAGATATAAGAAATCCATTCAACTATGGATGATAGTCGTCATACTATTATCAGCTGAAAATATCAAGTACTATACAACGTGAACAAATTTCACAAGAACCTAACCTGTGCAAGTAATAAGTTTATAGTGGTTATTGGCTGATAATAACAAGACCCAATATACTTTTACAAATTGGTGCTCACTAAAGGGGTGTATTTGAGTAGAAGAACTTATAAGGATGTAGTATAAATATGAGCTATGAAAATTATGGATGGAGTTAGCCACAATAAATCATAATTCCCTAAACTCAGCAGATCATCTAGAATTCACAGCCTTGGAAGAACGAGTCACCAAGATGGAGGAAGGGATCGATAATGTCATGAGTTTTGGGAATGAGTTACTTGGAAAAGTAACTTCGTTAAAGAAGAAAGAAGGGGACTTAATTAGAGAGGTCTTATATATGAAAATGGAGTGGAAAGAAGATTGCGTTCATTTGAGAAATATCAGCACTGATATTGAGCGACTGATCAAGCAGGTCAAGGAGAAAAAAAACTCACAAATGCGATTGTGCGCCAATTGTGGCAAGTGATGCCAAAGAAAGAAGTACACATGATAATTGGGAAGTCAAATACCCCAAGAAACATGCCACCCGCTTTTGCTACCATCTCGGAGATGATGCCCAAAGTCACTCCCCTATGAGCTGAGTGGCTGAACCTAGAGATTCGGCTAGAGATAACTCAGAGGAATTATAAGGCAATGGCGAAATTGCCAACATTCCATTGGGATAACACCCCAGTGTTTTTCTGACTGTTTGATATGACTATGTATGGCTATGGTGATTGTCAAAAGGCGTTGATGGTCATGAATTGCCTAGACACAGATTTTCAGAACTTAATGTTGCACCTGGAGGGGGACAGCTGGTTATATGTGGAGGCCAAAGTAGCCATAATGAGGAATTTGGGAGCCCAATGTGCATGTCAAAGTGCAAACAGGAGTTTATGGGCATCCAGTTCCATAAAGATGAGTCTTTAGCAAGCTTCACAGATCAGTTATACCAGGAGTCACAAATCCTGGTTGGAGTGAAGGTATTGGACGACTTTGATGCCAGAATCACATTACAAGCGGCCCTTCAGCCCTATCACAATTTGCACCACATGATGTCTTCCATGTTCACGACGGAAATTACTACCTCTCAAATGGTAGATAATTTGAAAATTATGGGAGCAACCTTTGATGCACCATACAGAAGTTACAAATCCAATCTGGTGCACAATTCAAATCCCATGAAGGGGAACAAAGGTTATAAAGAGATAAACAACTGAAACATGCTAGGGAATAAGCCCAAAGAATTCAGACAGATGAATAAGAAAGAAAAGGTCTGCTACCAATGTAGAGGGAAGGGACATTTCGTTGTCCACTGTAAGAAGCCAAAGGATCAAATCAACGTGGTCCAAGTGAAAGAGTCTGCTGCTTCCAAGGAGTCAGGAAAAGGGCCTGCAGCCTATATGGGGAACAGTCTAGAGCTGTGGAGAAGCCTATTCCTCCTGATATCATGAATGAAGAAATTGATATGTGATCTGTTTTTGGACAAAGATGTACAGGTTCCACTGTATCAAGTGGTCAATTTGGACGTAAACGCAGTGACCAGATCTGGGGCAAAGGATTTTGACCCTGAGATAATCAAGGAAGTTGCCTGTGCCGTATGCCTAGCAACTGGCAGACAAGATTCAAGCTGCTGATAATCCCAAAGAATTGTCCAAATTCTAATTAGATGTGGCAAACTTGTCAATACCCCTCAGCATGATAAAGGAATTGTTTCCTGATTTATTGGTGCAAATCATTCGCACCCTCATTGATTTGGCTTTTAACGCCGCTATACACTCAGTAAACGCTTTCTTACAATATTCCAAGTGTACGTATATATATACTATTGAATTAAGTACAGGTAAGGGCGATTATTGACAGTAAAGCGCCCATTAATTTTGTCTCAACCAAGCTGGTGAAGAGGATGAAGATCTCACCTGACTTGGAACACAAGAAAGAGTATAGGACAGCTGGGACAAATACTGCCATCTCATGTGGATCATATAGCGCTCTACCACTTCGATTCAGATCCTTTGTGGTGTCTGCTCCAGCGATAGTTTTGGCCAACCAAAGCTATGACATTCTGATTGGGACGAATTTCTATGCAAGTATGGAGTTAAATGTAACTTTGAGGACAATATGTTGCCATATTGGGTCAGAAGTTACCTTTGGTCTATCATAAGGATTGAGAAGCTCCACTTAGTAGGAGAAATAACTTCATCGACTTGATATACAATGATGGCATTGTCCAATTTGATACCAACTAGTTGACCAGAAGTGACAAGAAATGCTGAGGAGATCCTAAAAAATCAGGGAATTCAACTGAGGATCAAGAATGAGAAGACCATACTTCCAGGAACGCAGATGATAATCAACATGGGGTTGACATAGGAGATACCTGGGCTGTTGTATGGGGAGGTCAGAAGCCCCCGGAAGAAGTCCAGAGTAGATCCTTGGGTGGCTCCTGGAATAATGATTTTGGGCCATGGAGAAATTCGATTTCTCCTGGTGAACTTAAGTGAAAAACTGATGAAAATCAGGAATAATAAGATCATCACATTTTTCATCTAATCATGATGGCTGAATTGAGGAGATTCCACGATTTTGGGACTCTCAATGAGATGGGATTACTGTCTGGGGTAACTGAGATTGCCAACCTATTGGTTGATTGGGAGCAACTCGCTGATCTGATGGAAGGACATCAAGAAAAGTTGCTCAAATTGTTTGAAAATTATCAGGAAGTATTCTCCCAGGATGACCATGATTTGAGATTTGTTAGAGATGTGATCCACAAGGTTGGCACCAAAAGAAATTTGCCAATCAGGATGATACCAAATTAATGGTCAAAAGTGGCCAAAGTGGTAGTGGAAGATGAAATCAACAAGCTATTGAAGCATGGACTTCTAGTTCCATCATCAAGTCCCTGGGCGAGTCCTATTCTTATCATGAAGAAAAAGGATGGCTCAAATTGGGTGGTGATCGACAAACAAAAGCTGAATAATATTACAAAGAAAGATTCATATCCCCTACTGAGAATTGACGATGCACTAAATTGATTGGGAGAAGCAAAATATTTCTCCGTGATATACCTGATTTTGGAATATTGGCAAATTGATTTTCCAAAAGATGACCAAGAAAATTTTGATTATTACTGCGCAGGGGCTATACCAACTGACAAGGTTTATCCAGGGTCTATGCAATGCGCCTGCAACGTTCCAGAGGGCTATGGACGCTATACTGAGTGACTTGAAGATTTTGTGCACCCTGGTATACTTGGACGATATAAATGTGTTCAGTATGACGTTTACTGATCATATACACCACTTGGAAGAAGTATTCAAGAGAATGAACATAGCTAACCTTAAGATTAAGCCAAGGAAGTGTCACTTCTTCAAGAAAGAGTTGGAATATCTGGGATTCGTGATCAACTCTAGTGGATTGCAGCCGCAAGCCCAGAAAATAGAAGCCATAGAATGGATGGCTGTGCCAAAGAGTGTCCAAGACATCCAAGTGTTCCTTAGAATGGTTAAATACTACAGAAGGTTTAAGTGGGATTTTTCCCAAATAGCTGAGCCCTTATTCCATCTGGTGAAGGATCCAAAGAAAGGTTTTATATGGAATGAAGAAGCGTAGGAATCTTTAATGAGCTACGACAGTACCTAATAAATTCTCAAATTTTGAAAATATCCAACTTTCAATTGAGAGATTGTTATACAAACTGATGCTTCATTAACAGCGATCAGCACCATACTAATCCAAGAAGATGAACTTGGGGATGAATATCCAGTAGCGTATATGAGCTGGATAATCTCAGCCGCTGAGAGGAACTACACTATAACTGAGTGGGAATGCCTTGCGGTCATTTACGCCTGTAAGCAGTTTTGTGTGTACTGTCAGGGCAAAGCCTGAAATGAAAGATATCCCTGATATATCAGTTCTTATTGATAGAATATATGATATATGTAATCAGCTTAAACGATCAAAGAGTATAGCAAAGTCACATAGCAGATGAATAATGAGTCAGACGAGTCAATTCAAGACTATCAAATCTGAATTGAACATTAGAACACCTGGGGCCAGGTCTTAGTAGTCCTAACTAGGCAGTTGACTACTAGTCTAAGCTTTGTTTATCTAAGACAGAAAGATCCTAAAGAGTCTAAAGCTAGATATGAACCAAGTAAGCCCTAAAGCTAGTTCAATTAGTCTGAAAAGTGTATATAAGCTGTATATTTCTAAAATCATCCTTGCAGTCAAGAAAAAAAATTCTTAAAATACTTACTTGATTTACTTGCTTGTGATCCTTAGTAAAGTACAAGGATCTTTATAATCAAGAATATATCAATTAAACAACTCTGAAAATCCAAATAATTCCTCTAACGCAATTTTACAATTACCCACTGTCACTGGTATCTTGGCCCTAACAGGGGTTGGTCTAGCTAAAGCTCTACACCCTATATTAGGGCCTAACAGACCTTTATTCACAGCATTTATAATTTTTCTGCATCCTTCCCTTGTTATACTGGACTCTTAGCTCAGGCATGGCAAGTTCACGAGTTGCTATGCCATACTGGATTAAAGATATTCCAGTCCCTGACATGTACATCCACAGAAAGCACTTCAAAGTGGTGAAGGACCACTACTCGTTGCGTTGGCTCCATAATTTGAGAGAACCAGAAGAACGACTGGCCCAATGGGCACTTAAGAACACAGGCTTATGATTATAAGATTGTCCAATGAGTGGGGGCTTCTCACCAGAATGTGGATGGCTTATCGTGGTTACCAATGGTCCATATGGTATACTTGCAGGCAAATGAGTTATTCCAGAGAATGGTCAATGGAGAAATTGGGAACAAGCCCCAAGTAATCCAAGGTGTGCTTTGAAAAGTGATGGAAAACACTGAGAACATGGATGGACAAGTGTTTAAGATGATTAACGGAAAGCAGTTTCTATCCCAAAGCAATCAGAAAGATCAGCTATTGTTAAAGTCGCTCACAAGGCTGTTAAGCATGGAGGCCTGAGGAAAACAACCAATCATATTTGCCAGTACTATTACTTGGAGTCAATCAACTAAGATGTTGCCAACTATCTAGCTTGTTGCATGGAGTGCCAGCTGCACAAGCCACATAAGAGTACATTTGGATACTAACTGGTCTGCCCTGGATTTGCCTGACATACAGTGTCCATTGATGTGATGGGACCGTTAACAATGAGCACAAGGGGATTCATGTACATAATAGTTGCTATCGACCATCTGACAAGATGGGTTGAGACAAAGGCTCTGGCGAAAGTAGATGCAATCAGCACCGCAAAATTTATCCTGGATCAAGTAGTATACTGACATGGATGCCCACAGGTCCTGCTTAGCAATAATGGGACAAACTTCATGTCTCATGTAATCCAACAACTGAATGAAATAATGGGGATCAGAGGAGTCATGTCTGTACCCTACCATCCAGAGACGAACGGGCTGGTAGAACAAGTGAATGGAACGCTGGCCAGGACGATGAGGAAGCTGGTCACAGGAAGAACTTCCACATGGGGAGTGTACCTGAGTTCAGTGACATTCGCCTACAATATTAGTCATCATATGGTGACGGGAAAAAATGCTGTTTAAATTTCTATACAGGAGGAAGGCACGTTGCTGCAAATTTTATATTTGGTGGTGGAACCAACATCAGGGATGAGTGCAAAACAGTACTTGAACTGACTAACAAATATCCTGATTGAGATGCAATCACAAGCGTTTGATACGACGTTGAAGAAAGGGATATGTGTGAAATTGACGGATGATAAGAAGTGACCAGCTTTAGCAGAATATCGAATAGGCGAAAGAGTTACCTATTGTGATATGCATGGTTTTGGAAGAAGAAACAAACTGGATGCATTGTGGTCAGGTCCATTTGAAATTATCGCCAAGACAGTGACTGATGCCTACTCCATCAAGAATCTCTTGGATGGAAGAGTTGTAAATTGAGTCCATTCTAAGTATTTGAAGCAATGGATCAATGAAAAAAAC